>CAUYPK010041370.1:0-15938 GCA_963574355.1 Loris lydekkerianus
GTTAGATTCTTGGTTAATGAGCCGGTGATATTGGACCTCGACCTGATTTAACTGCCTCTAACCCTTTTTTTGGGATACAGGGCCCAAAGGTGAAGGGTAAATAAGGGTAGCAGGGGAAGAAGGTAGGGTGAAAAACAATAATTCTGAAAGCGCAACCTTTAGCTTTATGATCCTTCATTCAATGTGCTTGCTGTTTGCTTTTTACTGTGGTTGGGTAAATTCTTTGAACAATCAGGTACCAGTCAAAAGGTTAACTTATGGGATACAATCATATAGTGGACTGAATTTAAGATGAAATCCAAAGACCAGGTTTTCATTAAGCCTGTTATTTACTAGTATTAGGAATGCTGTTAAATTTCAAGCCACAATTTCCTTTTCTATTAAAAAAGGAAAAAATGTATATATATATTTATTACTAATTCAAAAAATTGTACAAGATGAAAGTATATATGTGAAAGTATAATGTGAATTGTATGATTCAATTTATTAGTTATTATTTTTTCCATAAAATAAATTATAATGGATGAATGTCAGTGTAGAAGAAACTTTCTAGTGTTATAGCATAAGGTGCTACTTTTGGCCTGACTTATAAATAGCATTGTTATTAGAAAGGAGAGGGGTACAAGTCCTGACTTAAATTAATTGTTTACATATCAATCTGGATATCTGTCAATAGCATAGGTTCTGAATTTGTATTGCATGGAAAATAGTTCACAATTGGTTTACCTAAGTTCTATAAACCTCCTAAAAATAGATATCAATTAACAATTTTATGGGGAAATCTGTACCTATTTTTGAAATGTTAAGTACCACATATTTGTAAATGAGGATCTTTTTCTTATTGTGGAAAAAAATTAAAAAAAAAATAGATGCTTGCTCAATCAACATGTTTACCAAATTTTTCTATAGTACAAAATTGAGATAAATACAATTCATAATTGCCAAGATATAAATTCAACCCAAGTGCCCATCAAGCCATGATTAAATTCATACACTCTGGTATATGTATACCATGGAATGCTATTCAGACATAAAAACGATGGAGACTTTACAGTATTTGTATTAAATTGGATGGAATTGAAGAACATTCTTCATAGTAAGTATCACAAAAATGAAAAAGCCAAGTATTTAATGAACTCAATAATAATATGTGAACAATAAGAGAGAATAACAATTAAATTCAAGTGGTTAGTGTGGAGGGGTGAGGAAAATGAGGGAGGGGGGATTAGGGAGAGAGGAGGAAAGAAGAGGATTGGTAAACTCACACCTAATGGGCACAATGTAAGGGTCTACAGCACCCCCCCTGGGTGAGAGGCTCAACTACAGCTTGAACTTTGCCTAACAAACCTAAACCATATAACCAAATTGTTTGTATCCTCATATTAATTTAAAATGAGAGAGAGAAAGAGAGAGAAACAAAGGAAGGAAGAAAGATCACATCCAGCAGAACATCCTGGATTCTAATTCATTTATACCTAGAGAATTTGTGTGATTCGGAACACATTTTTTTCCCATCCATCAATTCCTTCTTGGAAAATAATGAATTTGGATTAATTAGTCTTCACTTCAGCATTAAAATTCTGCAGTTCTGTAAGTTTCTTCATTTCAAATCCACTACCTTTGAAGGGCTATCAGAATGATTAATTCCATGAATGTTCAAGGAAGAGATATGATTTCTATTTACAATGTTCATCAAGTAGTAATACAATTCAAAATAATTTTTTTTTGGACTTATTTTACACAATGAGTAAATAATGTTTTATGTCATTCACTCAGAAATCATTAGACACCATTGTTCAGTTCATTCTAATTTAAAGAAAAATATTTATGCAGAATAATATTTTACATACTTGAATAGAAGCAGTGATTTGTAGCAAAGCATTTTTTTTAAATGAGCCTGATTCTATGATACCATACTGCAATGCAAATATCTCTATTAAAGCATTTACCATGTATTTAAAAATCAAGAAAAATTAGAAACAAAAGACACTTTATCAGTAAGCCGTAATTGAAAATTAGATAACCAGATCATTTGTAATGAGGAAGAAAACAGGTACTTTCTATAAAATCAGAAACAAAAAATGATGCTCATTATATCTATGACTTTGTAATATTATCTGTAGATATTAGCCAAAAAATAATTTTTCATTTGTATGGAACCAGAAAAAAAACCGTATAGCTAAGGCAGTTCTTGGTAATAAAAACAAAGCTGAGGTTATCAGCATACCAGACTTTAAGCTGTACTACAAGGCCATAGTGGTCAAAACAGCATGGTACTGGCACAAAAATAAAGACATAGACATTTGGAATGGAATAGAAAACCAGGAAGTAAAACTAACATCTTACAGCCACCTAATCTTGGATAAATAAAACAAAAACATACACTGGGCAAAAAACTCACTATTCAATAAATGGTGCTGGGAGAGCTGGATATCCACATGTAAAAGACTGAAACTGGATCCACACTTTTCTCCACTCACAAAAATTGATTCAATATGGATAAAGGACCTAAATTTAAGGCATGAAACAATGAACATCCTCAAAGAAAGCATAGGAAAAACACTTTAAGATACAGGCCTAGGGAAAGACTTTATGAAGAAGACTACCATGGCAATTGAACAACAACCAAAATAAACAAATGGGATTTAATTAAACTGAAAAGCTTCTGGGCAGCTCAGGAGACAACAACCAAAGCAAATAGATAACCTACACAATGGGAATGGACATTTGCATATTTTGAATCAGACAAAAGCTTGATAACTAGGATCTACAGAGGACTCAAATTAATCCACATGTTAAAAGTCAACTATCATATATGTCAATGGGCAAGAGAGATGAATAGAAACTTCTCTAAAGAAAACAGACAAATGGCTAACAAATAAACAAAAAAATGATCATCATTCCTGATTATTAGAGAAATGTAAATAAAAATGACCATGAGATATTATCTAACCCCAGAGAGAATGGCCCACATCACAAAATCTAAAAACTGCAGATGCTGGCATGGATGTGGAGAGAAGGGAACACTTTCACACATGCTGGTGGGACTGCAAACTAATATAACTTTTTTGTAAGGAAGTATGGAGAACATCAAAGAACTCCAACCTAGATCTCCCATTTGATTGTGCAATCCCATTACTGAGCATCTACCCAGAAGAAAAAAAAAAATATTTTACCATAATGTCACTAGACTGTTTATGGCAGCTCAGTTTATAGTACCCAAAATGTGTAAATAGCCTAAATGCCCACCAACCCAAGAATGTATTAATAGGCTGTGGTATATGTATACCATGGAATACTACTCAGCCATTTAAAAAGATAGAGACTTTACATATTTTGTAGTAACCTGGATGGAAATGGAACACATTATTCTCAGTAAAATATCACAAGAATGGAGAAACAAAAATCCCATGTACTCAATTCTAATGTGAGGACAATTAATGATGAAGTACATGGTGTGGGGTGGGGGAAGGGGTGAGCAGAGACAGGGAAAGAGGGAGGGGGCTGGAAGATTATGTGCATAACACACCTTTGGGAGTGGGACACAATTATAAGAGGGACTTTGCCTAACAAATGTAATCATTGTAACCTGGTTCTTTGTACCCTCAATGAATCCCCAACAATTATATACATATATATACATATATATATATGGAAAGACTATTACAGTGGAGTCTGTGAATATGTAAATTGTGTATGTAAAAATCAAAGTCAATCAGTTAAAATTTGTACAAAGAAAACCACAACCAAAATTTACTTCAGAAATCATGGCCTTTATATATAAAAACAATAACAAATTGTGGTATATACTTACATACCATAGAATGCCATTCAGCCATGAAAAAGATGGTGATGTCACATCTTTTATATTATCCTAGATGGAGTTAAAACTTATTCTTGTTAGTAAAGCTTCACAAGAGTGGATAATCCAGTGTACTCAGTACTTATATGAAGCCCATGGATGTTCTAATGCATGCCTGCATAGGAGAAAAACTCATTTCAATTCAAGTTAGGAGGGATAATATGGGAGGGTGAAAAGGGTGGGGTGCTTTCACTTAATGGTCATGGTGTGGGGGTGTTTGGCACACTTTTTGAGTGCAGGACATAACCACAAGAGGGACTCTTACCTAACAAAATCAAATATTTTGACGTGGTTGCTTGTACTCTTACATTAACCTGAAATAAAAAATAAAAATTAAAAAACAAACAAATAACCACTTACAATTTATAATGGGTGAGAAAAGCTTCTTTGTGACAATGTGTACACACCACATTGTCTTTGAAAACTCTTTCCCCAAAAATTTCAGGGGCATAGATTTGAGAAATTCCTCCCTGTCTCCTTACATGGCACCTGAGCTAATAAGCACTTTCTCTGCTGTAACACCAACTCCCTCAGGGTGTTGCCTTCCTCTGTGGGCAACGAATGTGATTGGGCAGTAACAGGATGTGAAAGTCAGAGTAAAAGTACCTATTAGATATTTTATTAAGAAAAGATCTTTTAGCTTAACAAAGATAAGAGTTAGAAAAAAGATCTGAAGAGTAGAATATACATGATAAAAGCCTTGGTTTAGAATTTTTTTCAGATTAGTGTGAGGGTACAAACTATTAGGTTACAATGTTTACATTTGTCCTAGTTGTGTTCAGCCCCAGGAGGTGTGCCACATTCTCTTACTTTGTGAGCATTGAATGGGAGCACATCAGTTCCTCAGTCCCCTCCCTCCTTCCTTCTTCCCCCTCCCTCCTTTCCCATCCCCCCATCTTGAATTGAATTTTTCTCTTATATGGGTGTATATTAGATTGTCTAATGGCTTCATATTAGTATTGAGTTCATGGGATACTTGCTTTTCCAGTCTTGTGATACTTTACTAAGAAGAATGTGTTTCAACTCGATCCAGGTTAATACAAAAGAGGTCTCCACCATTTTTGATGGCTGAATAGTATTCCATGGCATACCATATACCATAGCTTGTTAATCCATTCCTGGGTTGATGCGCAGTGAGGTTGTTTCCACATCTTAGTGACTATAAACTGAGCTGTGATAAACAATCTAGTGCAAATGTCCTTATGATAAAATAATGTGTTTTTTTTTTCTTCTGGGTAGATGCCTAGTAATGGGATTATAAGATCGAATGGAGGGTCTAGTTTAAGTCCTTTGATGATTCTGTATACTTCTTTCCAAAGAGGGTGAATTAGTTTGCAGTCCCACCAGTAGTGTAAAAATGTCCCATTATCTTTACATCCATGCTAACATTTAGGTAAGATTTCAGGGTGGTTTTGATTTGCATTTATCTGATGATTAGGATGAACATTTTTTCATATATTTGCTAGCCTCTAATCTGTCTTCTTCAGAGAACAGAAACTTCTCTGAGGAAGGTTTAGAATTTTGTTAAAAATTGAATATTTCACAACAACCAAGCATACTGTTGAGAATCAAGTCCTGTAAATGATAATACATTTAACAGTTTTATCATGCATATAAAAATGATAATGTGATTATTGTAAATGTGGGGGTAGAGGGGAAACAGTAAGAATATGAAGAATGCCAAGTTTTATTGTTGATTGTATTGGAGAATTATTGTCATCTATGTAAAATTCACATATGTATTAAAAACATTATTAGTTTAAAAATGTTCATGGTTTACATGATATGTTGCTTATTTTGCATTGATGTTATTAGTGATTAGTGAACTGCCATTAATGTATACATTCAAGGAAATTTCAAACAAAATATCAAAAGTGGCAGGTGTATGTGCATCAAAATTGACTAGGTGATCCTAAAATGCAAGTGGACAAGTCAATATAAAGAATGGACTAAGATGGATGATAATCTAAAAAAAAATCATTACCTAGAAATAAACTTCTAGTTAAATGCATATCATGTTGCCATAAGTATATACACAGAGAAAAAAAGAGAATGGTAGTTCATATTTTTGCATTTTTCTTTCACATCCTTGTATGTTTTATAATACATATATATATATATATGAGACAGGGTCTTTCTCTGTCGTCTAGAATGCATGGTGTGATCATAGATGACTGCAACCTTGAACTCCTGGGACCAAGCAATTCTGCCACAGCCTCTTGAGCAGCTAGGACTTACAGGTATGGGCCACCAAGTCCAGCCTCAGACATATCTTTTATATATCCAGTGTAATTGACATTATAGCAGACTCTTTCTTACAAATACCGATTATTACTTTTATCATTCACTTGTTGGGAAAACATTAGAGGAATATAATTCAAATTATTGTTTTTAATATTGCTTTTATTTATAATACTACAAGAACCTTAGATGAGTATATCTCTATCAGCCTTTTGAAAATTGCTTCTGTGCATGCTATTTGTACATACACTTTAAACTCCACAATCCATTATGGTAAAATTATTTTGTATGCATATACAAATTCAATTATTTTATAAATATATGCATTATTATGAATAATTATTTTGAACAATTGTTGTTTTAGAAACTTATTTTTCAAAAACATGTCATTGAATTAAGCATTTCTCATTTTTTTCAAAATATGTCTGAAATTTATCTTAACTTTTAAAGTTTATTTATAAACTACCTGAGCAGAGATTTTTAAAAAATCTACCTGAGCAGAGATTTTTCTTTCAGCATTTACAAGATTTTATTTCATTGTCTTCTGGCTTCTATCATTTCTAATGAGTTATCTGTCATTACTTATTGAAAGTAAAGTGTCTAAGTGTGCAGTTTTCATTTCTTCTGACTTTCCTCATTTGGGTTGGTGATACATTCTGGATGTGAGAACTGGTGTCTTCCATCGGTTTGAAATATTCCCAGCTACTTTCTTCCGAAGTCCTCTTCTTTCCCGTACTTTCCCTTCTCTTCTTCTCAAACTCCAACTGCGCATGTGTTAGATCTTTGCCATGTCTTTCATGTATCATTTACTCTCATATTTCAATTTTTTGTCGGTGTTTCATTTTGCTTACTTTTTAAATTGATCTGCTTATCTATTGATTAATTTTTTCTTCCATTTATAACCCACTGCAACATTTATACATTTTGCCCTAATATGTGATATTTTTTCATTTCCACATTGTTCACTTTATTTTTTTTCACACTGCCTAAATATCTGATAAGCTTCTCCATAATTTTATGCTTAATACATCATAGTCTTTATTTTCTTCAGAATTTTTTTTTTTTTAAGAGAGAGTCTCACTTTGTCACCCTTGATAGAGTGCTGTGGCATCACAGCTCACAGGAATCTCCAGCTCTTGGGCTTAGGTGATTCTCTTGCCTCAGCCTCCCAAGTAGCTGGGACTACAGGTGCCCACCACAATGCTGAGCTATTTTTGTTGTTGTTGTTGTTGCAGTTTGGCTGGGGCCAGGTTCGAACCTGCCGCCCTTGGTATATGGGGCTGGCACCCTACACACTTAGCCACAGGTCCTGTCCTTCTTCAGCATTTTAATTATTATTATTTAATGTTTATCCCTGCTTATTATAATTATCTGGATCAGTTATGGGTCTATTTCAATAGTTTGAATTGTCTGTTAGTGATTTATTATGATATTACATCATGGCTTGTCCTATTAGCATTTATTGTATGTTGGTGCTGTTTATGAAAGAATTGCAGATGATTCAGATGTGCTTATATTCTGCCATAGATTGTTATTATTTTCTTTATCAAATACATATTTTTTAATTTTCACCTCTAACCAAGCAGAGTCTGAGCTGGATTAATGACTAAGTAGCATTTTGGTTAACCTCAGTGTATGTTTATGTCTCTCATGATATTTATGCTTCTAGACCTTTCATTTATGTTTATAATAGTTCTTTCTTTTTTCAGACCTTAGAAACCACAGGGAATTTGTGTGTCCTTCAGAGTTTTCAACTACATTGTTTATCTGGGGACTGCATACAACAGAGACTAGAGACTTTGTGCATTTTCATCTTTTTAAATCTTTAGTTTGTCATTGTATCCCCACAGCAACACCAAGATCTCTGCTGCTTTTTCTGTCACCCACCATCAGCTCTCTACCAAATCTGAATTCTCTGCTTCTGGCTACTCATGGAAGTAATAAGAGTAATTGGGGGAAAATGATTATGATTAACTTAAATTCACTGTGTTTTCAAATGCTTTTATTACTTTTATTTTTTTGTGGTTGTTCTCTTTTTAAGGCTTTATTCCCTGACTTTTTTCTTTGTTTTTCGTCTTAATCCTGATGAAGCTGCAGAAAATGTTGTTACAGCTTTCATTAACCTTATGTCCAGCATATAGCTTCAGCATTCATCAAAAAGTATTTTTTGAGGAAAACCAGCCTAACTGTGGGTGAACATGTGTGGGTACTTAAAGGAAAAGTCATATCTTGGTGTGCTTGCATTGCTGGAAATAATGATTTTAAAAGCCTAAAACAAATTTTCAATGTTTTATTATAAGTAGGTTAGGAATGTGGCTCAGTGAGTAGGGCGCCAGCCCCATATACCAAGGGTGGCGGGTTCAAACCTGGCCCCGGCCAAACTGCACCAAAAAAACAGCCAGGCGTTGTGGCAAGTGCCTGTAGTCCCAGCTGCTTGGGAGGCTGAGGCAAGAGAATCACGTAAGCCCAAGAGTTAGAGGTTGCTGTGAGCCGTGTGACATCATGGCACTCTACCCGAGGGCAATACAGTGAGACTCTGTCTCTACAAAAAAAAAAAAAAAAGAAAGAAAATGATGGCAGATGATGTACAAAAGGGAACAAAGACAGGACAGAAGTGCATCAGAGAAACCCAAAATCTGTTGCAAGAGACAGCCTGAAAGCCCGGTATTTTCAAGGAAATTCTCTTGCCAGAGCTTCACTCCTCCCCCAAGCAACTCAGCTCAGAGGTCACTGAGCACTGAGAGGCAAGGCTAGCTGCGGGTGGGGCTGCCCTCTCAGGGAAAGTGAGTATGTTTGCAGACATAAATAGAAAAAACTCAATTTTTTATCTTTACTTTAAACAGTTTAGAAATTTCAACACAAACTTCTCATTTGCACTTAGTTTTTCCTAATATAAGCCATCTTTCCCTTGTTTTGATACATGGCATTTCTTTTCATTTCTACGACTTAAAACTCTTCATTGAGTAGGTTAAGAGAATAAGAAGCACGTTTATGTTGGTGGATCGTGGTGTCTCATCTTTTCTTCTTTTTCAACAGTCTTGATGTGTTTTCCATATTTATATCACATTTTACAGTCATTATGCCATTTTAAATTTTTAATAAATGTAGTATTAAATAAAATTTAATAAAATGTATGTAATATTTAACAATAAAAGTAATTTAACAAGGAGTAGGAGTGTATTTTAATTTCATGGTCATTGATTTTTATATTTAAACCCAGAAAATAACAATTTCTGGTTCCTTCAAGTGGTCTTGAAATTTAGCCGAAGTATTTCATGGAACATATGGACGTGAGTCATGATCCGTACCCTGAGCAGCGGAGGAACTTTTCTAACACAACCCAGGCAGAAAAAGGGTTAGCTCATTCCAGAAGTTAACTAAGAATTATTCCACATTCAGGAAAATCACGTAAGGGTAAAAATAAGAGAATAAGTGAAACAAAAAAAAATCGGCAAACAAAACATGATTATCAATTCTGTTTATAGTAAATCCTATCATTATGAGCATAAACTTTCTGTCTCTCTCTGGGACAGGATTATTATTCTCTAGTGATCAACAAAGCCTTGGTCATGTTACTTGATTTGGCCTATGAAACAAAAAGGAAAATGAGATGTTTAACTTTTGGGCATGAGATTTAAAAGCTTTGCCAAATAAAGCCTGATCCACTGCTAGGGCTCTAGAGTGAAGATAATATGGAAATAATCATCCATTGATCCTGTGTAAACACAGGAGAAAACTAAGATGTGTACAAATCTCTTAGATGATGAGGCAATTGTTATTGGTAGCCAAACCAAATTTTTTGTTTGTTTGTTTGATAAATCTTATATTTGACTTCCAAAATTCTAGAGCATAGATTACACTTTTCAGGTGAAGATTGTATTTTGTTATTCCAGAGATCTGATTAGTTAAGGAAAAAAGACCTAAACATTCTGCCATTAGAAACCTTTCAGCAAATCAGTAAAATTCATTGATGAATCTTAGTAGATGACTCCGAAACTTCTAGACGGAAATTTCAGTACTTCGAATGGGAAAACCATCAACTGAGATCTCAAATAATTTATGCATATACAGTTTCAACATATATAAGATTACACAAGAACACATATACACACAGTTGGGAAGAACTCTAATAAATATGTTCAGCAGGAGTAATAAAAGAACATCCCAGTAGCTCTTTAGTGCCCTTTTCTTAAAGAGAACCAGGCAAGCAAGAATAACCAGGAGTTACAGAAAAGTCTTTAACATAAATATAGTACCTAAAACATACAGATATAAAGAAATATGGTAGAAATTCAGACTATCCTTGGAAAAAAATGTAAAAACCTAATTCGTATGGTCAGAGTTAAATAATACAGGACCTATGAGTTAATAAACAGAATATTATAAAGAGAAACATGCAAAGAATAAGATGGAGCTATTAAAATTGCAATAATAATTTCCAAATAAAATAAAATTACTAAAATATATGTTTGAATAAAATAAAAATAAATAAGAAATGAAAATTAGAAGAGAAAGTGTAAATAAATAAAGTGATCGATCCGGACATCTGACATCTGAATAATAGAGGTTTTAGAAAGAAAAAGCAGAGTGAATAGGAATAAAATAAAAATCAAATTGTAGAAGACATTTTCCAAAGACTATAAGAATTTCAATTTCTGAATGAAAAGGTCTGTAGAATAACCAGCACAAATACTATATAAAACTGAACAAAGATTTTATTTTTGACTTTCCTATTAACTAAAATTATTGAAAAATTCCTGATGAAAAACACTAACATTAAAACAGCTAATGGAAGTTGAAATTAAACACAGGAGATTAGTTCTGAAGTTAGCAAGAACTGTGACCATGAATATAGGCAAGTGAGAATGGAGGACACTGGGCATTCTCTAGATATGTACACATTCTGTTAACCTAGATTTTTAGTTAATGGATGGATAATGCAAAAAAATCCTTGTGCCTACACACAATAGGTCTAATTGTACAGGAAACTGCATAGAGCCTGAACTTATAAAAACTTAGATGGAAAAAATACAATAAAAATAACACACATTTAGCAGTGATATTCAACAGAGAACATTGTCTCAACAATGGTTATTGTTGGAAGTTAAAAAATAATAATGTATGACAGTGCTCTACAATGGCTAGCTAGCATATGGATTTCAGTTTTGAGTATTTTATACTTGCACTTAAGAAACTGAAAGTTAAATATTTTGATTTAAAACACATTGTCAAAATCAGAGACAAACAGATGTTAAAGTGGCAAAGACAATTTTTATTCACGACTATTATAATAGGGGAAAATAATTCCTAGTATGGAACTGGGCTCCTTTCTGAATATAACAGGGACAAGTGGAGATATATAACCAAGTAGTACAGTTGGCAGTTGAAAAATTAGTAAGAAGTGACATCAGTTCTAGGAATAGTTTTCCCTGAATAAATCTAACAGGATTTCTGCTTAAGGAATGCCAAGTGAATAGATTCCAGTGATGGGGAATGAGAAATTTTGATCTGATATCAAGGGTGATTAGATATCAAGGGTGGAGGATTCTTGTTAAACTAACTTAGCAGGGTTTTTTGCCAAAATTAAGAGTTTACAAAGAAATGTATAGGTGAACCTGTTTAGATTTAGAAACAAGACTAAATTTTGTGAAGTATAGAATATCATAAACCTAAGTGCCTATAAATAGAGATTTAAGACATTCCTGAAAGAAAGACTGCTCAATTCAGGCATTAAAATTTGCATAACTACATTTCTGACAAACATGAAATCAAAAATAAACAGATGCATGACTTGGAAATGTATAAGAAGTATTTATATATAAGAATTAGAAGGAATATAAAGCAATGAAACTACACCTGCAAATATCAAAGATACCTGTATTATTGGAAATGGAATATAAATAAGTGTACATATAATAATTTTAAAAACTATAATTCAAAAAAATGAGGAAAGATCTAAAAACTATTAGAAATTGGCATTAAATTTGAAAAAGAATTAAATAAAAATTTAGAATATTAACTAAACGTTGTGTGGAGAGGCCACATCCTTAATATGATCTTTGCCTTTGGGCTTTGTTAAAGTCAAACAAATCCAGACTCTAGTTACAGGCCATAAGGTAGATTTTATTTATTATTACTGTACTAGGGAAGAGACTTCAGTGTACCCTGAGCTCAGCTCCACCAAGCAAAAGATGGAAGGCCTTTTAAACATTGGTATATGTTAAAGGAAAAGTGTGGGAAAACATTAGGGGACGTTATTAGGCCACCTTCATCTGCTACCCAGTGCTTACTGAAATCATCCTCCCGCCCTCTCATAGAGAGTAGGTGACAAGGGCATTTCCTTTCTTAAGATTACTTTTCAAAAATAAGTGACTCCCCAGTTCTTTATAAAGATGTTTCTCAGTTGTAGAATATATATATATGTATCTCAAAGGAACAAATATTTAAAAGTGTTTTTAAAAGTAATCACATTATGAAACGAGAAATCAGAGGCTTATCATCAGGTTTGACTGGAAGAAACAGTACTATTTTTTTTTTTTTTTAAGCCTTTAGCTTTCTCAGGCAGAAACTTAAGAAGAGAGGGAGGCTAAGTCATCCCAGGCACAGAGCCATAGGCTGCTGGAAAGCCAGGCTTGAGTTTCACTAAGTTTCTTAAAGATTTGGTTGATTAGAGAGTCCCTTGTGTCCAACAGTCTTTGCCATTCTCAATTGTTTTTGATTTTTGAGCTTTTAATTACCAGGTCAAGATAAGGGTTAGAGAAGAAAAGAACTTCTAGTTTACCCTGAATGAATTTATCATGTCTTACAGCTCTATGACAAGTTTTCCTAACAGCAAAATCAGTTTTTAATTTTATGGGTGGCTGGATTAAAATGAAAATAGAACTCACAACGGGTCCAGGATTTTTTAGGTAAAAATTAGGGTCTTGTTCAAAAGAGACCGGAAGCCTGATAACAGAAAAAGGAGATGCTTGATGTATTCCAATAAATATATGCACGTTGATCCTCTGAACCTTACTCTGATTTCTTTTTCTGTGAAAGCAGCCCTCTGAAGAAGTGTAATAGAGTTCATGGCTCGGACCAGTTAGCATTTCAGTAGTTGTATTCTTTTTCTTATCAACTTCTATTCTACTCTCACTCATAATCTGGCTTTGTCCATGAGAACTAGTTTGGAAAAGAATATTAGCAAACTTGATGCAATCACAGGGATAAAAAAGTTTTTGCTGATTTCTACCCATTCTTGTACGCCATTGTGTTTACCATGAAAAGTTTTCTTCAGGGAAAGAAACTGTGTGAAGCAGAACTGAGTTGTCTCGGTCCACGCTAACAGTCACCTCTCAAGGTATGTGCCTGTTGACTAAAACACAGGAAGACTCAGAAATCAGGCTTTTAATTACCAAGTCAAGATAAGAGTTGAGGAGGAAAAAAGAGCTTCTTGTTGATCCTACTAGAAAAGCTGCTGAATATGTATTAAAAAGCACCCTGATGTAAAATGTGCAATGTAACCTTCACCCTGAACTAAGCAAGAGCTTTAGCTCAAGGTGTAGGCTAAGTGCTAGGTCCAAGACAATGGATTAGTTTGCCTCATATACAGTTGTGAGTACTAAAACAAAAACAAACAAAAAAAGTCCCTTTCTCTTTGTCTCTTTCCTCCTTCTCTCTTTCCTTTCTTGTTTCCTTCATTCCCTCTCTTCTTCCTTCCTCCACTTCTCCTCTTCTTTCCCCCTCCCCGCCGTTTTTTTTTTCTTTTAGACAGAATCTCACTCGGTCTCTGTCTCCTGGGCTAGAAAGTTAGAACATGGAGGCTTCATCACAGCTTCACAGCTTACAGCAACCTGAAAGCCTTGGACTGAAGTGATTCTCCTGCTTCAGTCTCCCAGTCGTTGGGACCATAGGCATGGGACACTGGGGTCTCACTGTTGCTCAGCAGGTCTCAAACTCCTGACTTTAAGCCATCCTCCTGCCCTTGCCTCCCAGAGTGCTAGCTAGGATTACAGATGTGAGCCACTGTTCCTGGCCTCTTTTTTCTTTCAATTCTTCAAAGTTGGACTTCATTGAAAAAAAAAAAAAAAATTACTCAATTTTAGACCATAAAATCATGATTAAGAATAAACCTATTTTATAATATATTTTACACGCATTCTTCCAGGGTACTGTTAGGTAGCTAGCTACATAAGAGTAGGGTGGATGATGGATGACGTTAGGCTATTTTGGACATGTCTGGGTCAGGCTGATCTGGGCTATATGTGGAATGAGCTTGATTTTGACCTTGAAAGTGGGTTGTTATAAAGACCTGCAGGTGGACATAATTAACAGAGTTAATTAAGACCCTGGGAGACTTCCAAGAAGCAGCTGATACTCCTCAAAGTTTTGTATAAAACCCGGAGGCTGTGCTTTCCACAGTGCCCACTGTCTTTAGGACAGGGCCTGACCTGCTATCCAGGTTGTTAACATAAACTTTCTCTCCCTGCTACAACTTTGCTTGCTCTTATTCTCTTAATTATTTAGGCAACTACCTCAAGTCACCCCATTGCTCTAACAGTACCATGCTTATACCTAGAAAAAAAAATAGTGAATATCCTTCAACTAAATTATGAAAGTAAAACCAGTAATATTTTCACACATTAAGAATACTTCAGATGAATTGTTAATTCATTTAAAATAACCTTTCTCTTATGGGATATAATTGTAAGAAAATACATTTGGGGGACATGCCCATACTAAATTGTTACTGAAAAAGAAAACTATTATCTTACAGATATTTTAAAGGCTGACATTTTATTATTGAGGATAACGCTACATTTGCATGAGCAAGCAAAAAAGTAGAAAATAATTTATTTAGGTCCTCACAATTAGGCTTATGTTTTGGGCAACTGGCCTATTTGGTATACTAAGAAAGAAGAGTTTTGTTTTTTTTTTGTTTGTTTGTTTGTTTTTTTAATTCATTTTCTCTGACAAAGTATTTATATTATTTCTTTTTTTATTTTTCCTACCTACCTAAGATTATATTTAACTTATTTAAGATAGAAATAGGGCTGTTTTTTTCTTTCCTAGTAAATTACTAATATCATTTTTAAAGCTCTAGATGATTTAAATCCTATATGATGCTAGTTCCTTTCTTATCTTATGCACGACTTTTTAAATGTTATTTTACACACACACACACACACACACACACTATTCACACACATATATTATATAACATATAATACACATCCTTATAATATATTGCTATCCAGAATAAGGATGCTGGTAGATGTTCTGTTAACCATAAATTAACTTAAACATTCTTATAACAAATTTTTTTCTGAGACATTTTTGAGAAATATTGCTGATAATATAAAAATTTTTTTTAAGTAAAGGGTAGTAGTGCCTGTCTTCATTACTCCCAGTGCCATAACTTGCAATACATGATGGTAAAATGGAAAAAGATGAGTCTCTAATAATTGTAATTACTTGTTTTCTATTTGCATTTTCCCTTACTAATAAAGATATGCCCTATGGAAAAACATAAAAAGTTGATTCTTAGAGTGTTTACAGATCTTGAAAATACATTTTCCATGACATTTTGTTCTAGAGCGAAGTAATTTGCTAACTATATCCTCACTAGCCAAAGGTTAGATGAAATTTTTTAAGGACTTTTTACTTTTACTATTAAAAGGACATACTTAGTAAAAGCAATGCACCGGGGATGGGCTGCAGGGGTGGCGAACACGTGGCTAGAGCCGCATGCGGCTCCCGGCCAAAATGAATTTCGGCTCTTTGCCTCTTATCATTATTTTGTATACTGTGGCTCTTTGCCAAGTTTGGATTTTGTTATGCTGCTTCTGAGGAGGGA
>CAUYPK010041374.1:0-10947 GCA_963574355.1 Loris lydekkerianus
TCACTCTGCTCCTAAGGATTAGGGCTGTGAGGCAGTTCAGTCCCCGCCTTTAAGCTGCTCAGTCACTAGGTTACTTTGTCCCGCCTGTTCCTTGCTCTGGGACCCTGAGGGCGGAGCTTGCCGGAGCAGTTTTTTCACACAATGGCTTTCACTGATCCCAGCTTAGTGGCTCATTTTGGGGCCCCAGACAATGCCCAAAGTTCTCCACACTTTTGCTCAAGCTCTCCCCCAGTCAGCTCAACTGAGCTCCAAGTTCAAGAACACCAAAAAAGTTCACAGTTAAGGCCTTTCCAGTTTGCAGTCTCACTGCTGCTTGTATTCATGGTTGCTGGCGTGATTAGGTTGATCAAACACACGCAGCCACTTGCCAGTTTTCCACTGTTTTTGTCCTCCTCCTGGGGTCCAGAAGTCTCTTGCTGGCTCCCTGTATCCTCAAAGGGATGATCATAGGCAGATCCCACCGGCCAGAGATGTCTGGAATCTTGTCTCCCCAGACTCGCCGTGCCCAGTTGCAGGGAAGCTGTTACTCAGCCGCCATCTTTAATCCCGTATTGGCACAAATTTCTTAAAGTTTATTCTGTTTGGAGTTCACTCAGCTTCTTGAATCTATAGATTTATGCTTTTTGCCAAATCTGGGGAATTAGCCATTATTATTGTCATCATCAAACACATTTCAAGTCCAATCTCTTGGACTCCAATGTTTCTCCTCTCTGGACTCCAATGACATGCTTGTTAGATCTTTTGTTATAGTCCTGCAGGACCCTGCAGCTTTGCTGATTTTTCCTCCCAGTCTACATCCTCCCTATTATTTAGACTGAGTAATTTCTTTTGTTCTATCTTCCTGTTTACTAATGCTTTCTTTTATTTTCTTCTTTCTACTATTAGGCCATGTATAGAGTTTTTAATTTTGATAATTATGTTTCTTTATGTCTTCTATGTTTTTGCTGATACTTTCTATTTTTTATTTATTTCAAGCATATTCATAGTTGCTCATTCAAGCACTTTTATGATGACTACATTAAAATTCTCCTCAGATAATTCCAATTGCTGTGTGTTTTCTACATTGGGATCTAATGTCTTTTCTCATTCAAGTTGAGATTTTCCTGGTCACAGTATAGTGATTTTTAATTTGTATTATGGGCTTTAGCATGTTATATTATGAGACTCTAGATTTCATTTAAATCTTGTATTATTAGCAGGTCTCCTCTGACATCAAGTCAGGTGGTAGGTTCCAGGTTCATCACTCACTTTTCTGTGGCACTGGGAAGGGGTGGGACCCTTTGTTAGTGCTGGTTAGGGGTGGGAGTCTAGGCCCCCACAGGCCTCTGTTACACCACCTTGGCTGGGAGGGGAACACCTCATTACTGTTCCCCAAGTAATCTCTACTGCCACTTGTTACCAGATGAAAAGGGTCTGGCCACCTGTCACTGTCAGATAATTTGTAGAGACAGGGGTAGATTCACCTAGCTTCATTTGTCAGAAGGCCAGTGATTCTGGAGAACAGTCAAGGTAGCCTTTCTGAGACTGTTCTGTTCTTCCATTTCCAAAACCACAATTTTATACATGAATGTTCAAAGTAAAAACCATGTTAATCTTTATCTTCAGCAGCAATAATTAGGATAACTTGTGACCCATAATAATAATAACATAATCCATGATCCAAAACAACATTCCAACTCAAAAGTTCATCTCCTAAATCAACTGCCCTAGACTACTCAAGATATACACTTTTAGGTTAAAGCTGTTAAAGCTGAATTTACAAAATAGTAAGAGTGGGAAAGATGAGGTGAAGGTCATGTAGGACCTATACCCACCAGACTAGCTTTGTCTTGTAGGTCCCAGCTAAACTGGCTTTATCTTATTTTCACTGCATGTGCTTTCACACTGAGAGGGCAGAAAGAAATACTTGTCACTACCATATGACAATGCAAGTTCTGATTTCTTGTTGACTTCCTCTGACACTGGTGTGGAGGGGCAGGACTGCCTCATTACCACTGGGTAGAGTTGGAAGTCCAGGATCCCACATGGCCTCTACTGACACAGCAGTAAAGGGCTCCTCTTTACTGCTGGTCAGGGGTAGAAGTCTAGGTACTCCGTCTGGCATTGGCAGACACTGTGTCTTTCTGCTGTGGTTGGGTAGGGTGATTATTACCTAAAAGGTTTCTGTCTTGGTAGGCTGTTCTTTTCTGCACCTTTGGCTCTTCTTTTCTGGCCCTGTGGCTAGAGAGGGCAAGCTTTCCTTGGGGCTCTTCTTTGTATTCATTGGCATTTCTGAGTTGCTGCTTCTCTCGTATCCACATCAGTGCCTATTAATAAGAAAATACAGAGAATTTACCATGGTGGTGTTGCTTCATTCTCAAGGTTTCCAAAAGACCTTCTTTTTTCTTCCATCTTGCAGAGTCTTTTTATGTTTGTTATATATATAAAATTGCTATACTACATATATATAAAGTATAGCTAAGGTTTTACCAATGTTTAGCAGGGTAGATTGAGAGAAATTTATTTACTCTACGTTGGTCTCACTGGTTGAAGTTTAACAGACTGTAATTTCCAAGGTTCTCAAGCATATCTTGTGGGATTTAATTATGTTAATTTAAATGATCATCTGTATTATGGAGTAAATTTTTTTATCTAATTGATTTTATCAAAAAATGCCCCTCAAACTGTGAGGGTTTTTTTGTTGTTGTTTGCTTTTTATTTTTGGCCAGGGCTGGGTCTGAACCTGCCACCTCTAGCATATGAGGCTGGCGCCCCACTCCTTTGAGCCACAGGTGCCACCCTGTGAGTTCTTTTTAATTGCCTAGCAATTTTGGTAGATTACTATAAGGTTGAGTATCTTTGTGTGTGTTTATTGGTCCTACATATTGCTTTATTTGTGAATTCCATATTTGTGTCCTTTGTCTATTTCTCAATTGTCCTTATTATTTGATTTACATGTTAGAGATAGTAATGTTTGGTAGTATGTGGTTGCATCTATGCTCAGTTCCTTTATTAACTGTGTATTTTTAGCTATAAATTGAATATTCTAGTACTACCACATAGATCTGTTAGGATCATTAAATAAGACAATAAATGTTAACTTCTCTGACTAGTAAATTCCTAATAAATGGCAGTGATTATTTATTAACTGCCCAAGAAGATCTGAACAGAGACAGATATAAATCTGACTAGGCTAGTTGTTTTCCCTACACCAAATTTTCTGCTTTTGCCAATGGACAGGTTTCTGGGAATTCGAAAATGCCTAGAAATTCCCTTGGCAAAGTATTTTTGTGGCATTCACTGAAGTTTTTTTTTTTTTTACAGAAAAAGTAACAGTAATACTATAGTTTTAGAATTGCCTACTCATTATAACATATTTTTCTTAATTTCACAACTTCCTTGAGAAGTTAAAACAACTTTTACTTCTATAAAAGGATAGAGAAATTTGACCTGTTTTCTTCTGAAGTTAATTTTTAAAAAAAATTTTTTTGTAGAGACAGAGTCCTACTTTGTCGCCTTCAGTAGAGTGCCATGGTGTCACATACCTCAGAGCAACCTCCAACTCCTGGGCTTAGGTGATTCTCTTGCCTCAGCCTCCTGAGTTAGCTGGGACTACAGGTGCCCACCACAACGCCTGGCTATTTTTTTGTTGCAGTTTGGCTGGGGTCAGGTTTGAACCCACCACCCTCAGTATATACAGCTGGCGCCCTACCCACTGAGCCACAGGTGCATTAAAAAATTAATATTTTTTAATGCAATTGATGTAGTTAAAGGAATATCATGTACTTCACAAAATTCAGAGGTTTAGGTATATGGTATGTGATATTTAACAAAATGAGAGACTACAGACTGGAAAGTTGAAGATTTAGAGGAAATAGAAAATCTAATATTTTTGGCATACTGTAGATGGTCCATATTACCTATTATTTTATTCAGTTCTTAGGAATGTTTTGTGCCCTATGGGGACTAAGAAATAGGACACAGTTAACTTGACCCCACTTCTCATAGTTCATTTGAAATAAATATTATAGGTAGAGGCATCTTCCAATCTTTCGGGGATAGGTTGTAGTTGAAAGCTGTAGTGAAATTTTAGAAGGCTATGAAATTCAGAACAATCTATTCTAAAGCAGAACAAATATTAAAATTGATGAGAAAGAGGTACAAGAGCTTCATAAAAATTTGAAATGCAGGAGGTCTTATACAAGAACTCTTCTGAGAATAAAAACTGAGGAAAAACACAAATTGATAAATCATTCCATTTTTTGGTTAGACTGTTGAGAAAGGAATAGCTTAATGGAAGAAAATACCTTGGCACAGGACACCAAATGAGGCATAAAAAGAAAAACTTGGGTATAAGCGCTTTCTGTATTAAGAGGAGCTCTCTTCTGTATTTAACTTTTTTCAAACAACTTTATTACTCTGAACCTCTGGCTTCCTGATTTGTAAAGTGAAAGCAAAATTTGTTGTTCTTCTGATGTGAAAACCCTTTATGAAGTTTAACCTGGAGTATTTGTCTGTGTACACATGGAAAGAGCTAGGTATTTCTTGTTAAGTGAGGGGGTCAATCTCAGTGAACAAGGTGCTTAGCACACAGTTGATGCTCAGTAAATGTATACTAAATTAATGTGCATTAAACCAATTAAAATCTATTATCAATTTGAACATGATCTGGGATAAATCCCTGCAGGTATCACTCAGAGGTTTCTAAGTCTCTCTTCACAAAATTCTAGTGTAGCAAGGTTAAACAGTATATTTTAGTAAATGGCCCAGAGTTCCTCCAAAATAGCAGATGTCCTTGCTTTGAAAAGGTGCTATAGAGACTGTAGTGATTCTCTTTCAATGGAGAGAGAGCTCTTAGTAGAATACATGTCTGCTCATATCAAAGACTATATTTCCCAGCATCCTCTGCAGGCCAGAGTTACCATGTGACTATGTTCTGGCCAATAGATACAAACAGAATGTTTATAGTAGCTTTTGGGAACCTTCCTTAAAGAGAGGCTTAGCCTGTGCGCTTTGCCCCTCTTCTTTGTTTTGTCCTCTCTCTAGATGCCATCACCTTAGAGCTTGAGGAAGAAAGCCAAGTCCTACCTAGGTTGTGAACATTTGGGGACCTGAAAATTTTGTGGATCAAAGTTATTTCTCACACTATCCCTGGGCTATAGTTCTCCAGATCTTTATGATAGGGCTTTAACTTATCCTGTTCATGGTGGGGGTAACTAGCCCTAACAGGTGAGGCCCTGAGGGAATGGGCTGGTAGAAAACAATAACAAAGAGGGTGTTTCACTACTCAGCCCAAGAAAGGGATTGGAACATGGGAGTGGGGGAGAAACTGAGGAAACAAAGTTTACAATTGAGATGGTGGCCAGTGGGGTTGCCCTGTCAAATAGTTCCTAAGGTCGCCCAAATAGTTCTTCCTCTTCTCCCTTCCTTCCTCCTTTTCCTTTCCCTCTCCAATTTCTTTCTTCTCTTCCTCTTTATCTTCTTCCCTTTCTCCTTTCTTTAGAGATTGGGTTGGAATCAAGAAAAAGAGACTGACTCCTGCATTCAACTAGGACGAAAGAAAAGGGAACTACTTCACGTGAGAAGAAGAGAAACTGAGAGCCCAGCAAGGGCAGGAAATTGAACCCACGGATGCCTAGAAATTGAAGCCCTTGGAAATATGCAGGAATTTTGAAGAGACCATTGTATGCTGGAGCCAAATTTGTCTAAATTTTGTATGACCGGAAAACTACAGCTGACCACTGAGCTTACATGAACATCCTGCTACACTTGAGTTCCACTTGAATGATTTAGAATATCAAAACACGGGGGATGGGGGTGGGGCGGGGGTGGGAGTGGGGAGTGGGGGGGGGAGTTTGAACAGAAATTTCACAATAAAAAAGTCTCAAAGGAGGAGAAGTAGACTTTCCTCTCCTTAAGCAGAAAATTAACTTCCTAGGATTAGCTTCTTTCATGCCCTTTTTTCCCCCTTGACAAACTCACTGTAGCATTGCCATATTCTATAGCTTCTGCATGTATGGGCCAATCTAGAGTGGATGGAATCTTTGGAACCTATTTGTGATGTGCTGCAGCCCTCTTTTATTCGCAATTATATGCAATTACCAATAATAGATCCCAATTCTATGTTTGAGATTTCAAACTGGTACCTTAAAATAACCATGGTAGGAGTATTTACACCATAGAAATTGGAAAACACTACAAATCAGGAAATTAGGTCTCCTCTCCCCTCTCAAGATTCACCAAGACAGCACTCTACATATCTCTGCACTTAAGGGTAGTCATTTAAGGCTGCCATGCCTTACCCCAAAACTGATTTTGTTGTTTCTGTATACAATCAGGCTAGAAGGAAAATTTTTTCATTGTCTTTTAGGACTTTTCTCTCTTTCTTCACTGAATGCTTTTTATATAGAAAAAAATAGAGGCATATATTAAGAGATGCAGATACCAGAAATAGTGTCTTAGTTTGCTTTGCTGCTATAATGGAATATTTGAAACTGAGTTCATTATTAAGAATAGAATTTTTTTTTTTTTGGAGAGACAGAGTCTCACTTTATCATCCTCGGTAGAGTGCTGTAGTGTCACAGCTCACAGCAACCTCCAACTCCTGGGTTTAGGTGATTCTCTTGCCTCAGCCTCCTGAGTAGCTGGGACTACAGACACACACCACAAGGCCCAGCAATTATTTTTTTGTTGCAG
Source organism: Loris lydekkerianus (assembly GCA_963574355.1). Lineage (NCBI taxonomy): Eukaryota > Metazoa > Chordata > Mammalia > Primates > Lorisidae > Loris > Loris lydekkerianus. The sequence continues at coordinate 6,676 of CAUYPK010041374.1, forward strand.
TTTGGCTAGGGCAGAGTTTGAACCCTTCACCCTTGGTGTATTGGGCTGGCGCCCTACCCACTGAGCCACAGGTGCCACCCAAGAATAGAAATTTATTTCTCACAGTTCTGAAGGCTGGGAAGTCCAAGATTAAGTCATTGCCATCTGTTGAAGGCCATGTTCATTCATTTTCACATGGAGAAAAACAGATTACCAAAGCTAGCTCCATGAAAGATATCCAATAAGAATCCTCTGGACCTCATTGTAAAAGTGAGATAGAGATTTTAACCTCCTGGTAAAAATGTGGCTGGTGCTTTTTGGAAAACCCAAGAATTATTTGGCCAGTTTGACCTGTCAGTTTTTGGCACCACATATGGAGACATTATGGAGAGTCATTTTCCTGCTTAACTGAAATGCAGCCCCATCACTGGGCATGAGGTGCCCTGCCAAGCCATCTTCCTCTTCTACATATCTGAAAATGGCAGCACAAGTTGTATTGCTTCTCCTTGTCTACACCAGTCCCTGCAACAAGCATAAATGGCAACGTTTAGGATGTTTTAGGTGGATTTCCTGGCTGGGACTTCCCTGAGTGGTGACTGAAACGTGATTCCTTAGACACACATGGCCTCCCTGGGCTCTGTGTCTTATGATATCCCTTTTCTGCCCCATCTTTTAATATCAGTAGCAAATATTGTTATGATCTGAACTCCATGCCTCATTGAACATAGCTTGGGGTGCAGTTTTCTGTGGAGAGGACTCCACAGTTCTCTCGAGATTTTCTCCAAAAATTTGTCTTTTGTCACTGCCCCTACCCACCCACTGTTGGGAGGCAGTTTTCCATGGTTCTCTTGCATTTCCACATGACTTGCACATGTCGTATAAGAAAAGGCACTTACTGCTTTTGTTCTAGATCTAGACCATCTTTTCAAGGATGTCTGTATGGTGGACAGTCTGAAAAAATATAGGAAGTGTCTGCCTCTGAAGTAAAGACAAGATTTGCTTACAACCTTGGAAGACAGAGATAGTGCCTTTCTTGAGAGCAAAAGGCAGAAACACTGCAATGTGAAAGATTCTGGGATTTTAAGCTCAGTGTTCCTCTCCTGTAATGCAGCACAGAGAATGTGCAGATGCCACCTTGTCGTCTTTGCGTTGCCCCGTGGGGAGGGGAGTTGGGGAACCAGCACAAATGCTGACACTCTGACTGCTATGTATGTGTGTGATAATAGTCCTTTGTCCTTCACTCAGGAAACTGTGTCTTCTGTTGCATCCATGAAACCAGCAGACCAACATGTTAGCCTGAAAGTAGGATAAAATCTTGGATCCCTTACCTACCTGTGGATACCTCATGCTTCTGAACCCTCAACTTGGGGTAAATGTGGGGATGTAATGGGAAAAGTTTGGATTGTGAGAAGTAATATTCATTGAGGATTACTGAAGGACATGCACTTCTAAATGTTACCCTTGGCACATGCACTTTTGGCTCTGGGACTTGAATTAAATTGTGCTTCTATTTTTTACCATCTGCCAATTTTGATGGACATGATAAGAAAGAGCAATGCAAAATTTGCTGTCATATATATCATTGGGATCTTTTCAAGGACACTGACTATGATATTATGCAGTGTCCTCTTTATGAGGGCCCACGGGAGAAATTTATCTCAGGTATTAGGAAAAGCTGCATTTCTGTTGAACAGCTGTGGTGTTTTTGTCCTATGGACACCATAAATCTTGTAGCTGATTATGTATTTATATTGTCTCAGTATCTAGGAAGAATAGAGCCAAATTTGTGGTCAGCCCTTAGAATTAACCAAGGCTAGACAGTATATGTTTGAGAGTACTGAGTTTACCCTATGTTGTTTTCCTTCTTGCATTTTCTCATTTATTTCTTTTTACATTTTTGTAATATGTATATTCTTCCATTTTTATTTTAATTGAATTTTAGGGGTCTGAGACTTCTACCAAGTTTATTGCTAGACTGGCTCTTCCCAGCCACCTGCCCACCTCCTCCCCATGCCTCCTGGGCCATGTATCTTCCTCTCCCTTAGTGTAAGTCCTTGTTCTTGGAGAGCATCTGAGATAGATGCTGGGAGGTACATTTCATGACAACTAATGTGTCTGAAAAGGTCATTAGTCTACCATCCTACTTAATTGATAATTTGGATAGTCCATCAGCTTGTAGTTGTGAAGTCGAAAGCTATTCTGATTCTTGATCCTTTCATAAGACATTTTTTTTTTGTTGTTGGATCATTTCCCCATTCCTGGTGTCCTGAAATAATATAGTCTTGTGGGGTCTTCTTATATCCATTGTGTCATCGGTTGTTATCTGGAACCTCAAGTCCTTCAAATGCAGGCTGTTTTTCTCTGGTTGTTTCTTTGATAATCTCCTCCTTGTATTTTCTGAGTTCTCTCTCTCTTGAATGACTTTTGTTCAGGTTTTGGGCCTTCTGGGTTAGTCCTCTCATGGCATTTTTCTTGACTCTAATTTTCCTTCTTTTTATTCTCAAGTTCTTGAAGGATCTCCTTGTATTAGCTTTCTATCATTGTCATTACAGAACAGAACTCATTCATTATCTCACAGTTTCTGCCAACCAGAAGTCTGGGCCTGGTGTGGCTCAGGTGAGTCCTCTGGAGTCTCACAAGATGGGAACCAAGGTGTTGCTGGCTGAGTTCTTATCTGAAGGCTGTAGGAAGAACCTGCTTGCAGGCTCATTCTGGCTCTTGCAAGAATCTAGTTCCTTGTAGTAGTAGGACCACAGTCCCCATTTCCTAGCTGGCTGTCAGCAAGGGGCTGGTCTTTTGCTCCTAGAGACTGCCTGCGTTCTTCCCTAGGCAGTGTTCTTTCCTATGGCCCCTATTTTGCAGAGTCCCCTTACATTCCAAATCTCTCTTAATCTTTCACATTCCTCTTCTATAATTAAGGGCTCATTAATATCACTGAATCTCCCTTGAGAACTCAAGATAATCTGCCTTTTTAAAAGTCAGTTGATTAAACACCTAAGTCCACCTGTAAAGGCCCTGCATTGTCATATTTACATGGGTCTTTGAATAGCCAGGGGATAAAAGTCTTGTGGGGACATTTTTTGAAGTCTACTTGCAATAATCCTTACTGTATGTTGCAACTTTTTTTAAAAATTTCAACTTAATACGAGGATATAAAAAATAAGGTTGCAATGTTTGCATTTGTTAGGCAGAGTCTCTGTTGTAGTTGTGTATTACAACTTTTTGTTTTGTGAATATTCCTTTTTTATAATATTTTGTTCTCTGGACATGTATACTATATCTTCTCTTCTTTTGATGACCTTAGTGAGATTAAAAAATGTTTTCTTCCCCTTGTGTTCTTTGTTTTATCCAAGTTTCTTTCCTCTGTTTGCTTCAGACTCCCTTTTTCATATGGGTTCAGTGTCAATCCTTGGCAATCTGTCCATATTTATGAATGAGCAACTAAAAAGCTGACTGTAAACTCCAGAGGTGGCAGGCTCCACTGAGGTATCATCTGGGTGGGACATTTCATGTGTGGGGAACTAATGTCAGTGCTATGTCCCCTCCAAATTCCAGATGTTGGCAATGTTGCCATGGTGTTGAGACGTGTATCCTTTAAAAGGCAATTAGGCTATAGTGGCTCTTCCCTTCTATAAGGGAGTAAAGCCTTTATAGAAGAGGCCTCACATTGTGTTTGGCCAGGTTGCCCTTACATCTTTCTTGGAAACACAGAACAACATTCACCAGACAACTGAACTTGCCAGTGCCTTGATCTTGGACTTCTACACTTCCAGAACTGTGAGAAAATGAATTCCTGTTCTTTGTACATCACCTAGTCACAGGTACTTTGTTACAGCAGCACAGATGGATGAAGGCAGTCAGTATATGTGGTATTTTTCCCTGAGACTAGTTACAATCCTCAGAGAAGAATGTCCCAGGCTTGTCTGAAAGCTGAGCTGCCAGTGCAGTGAAGGAGTTTGTATCTCTGGGCTCAGCCTTTCCCAAATCCCTTTCTTTCTTTCTTTCTTTCTTTCTTTCTTTCTTTCTTTCTTTCTTTCTTTCTTTCTTTCTTTCTTTCTTTCTCTCTCTCTCTCTCTCTCTCTCTCTCTCTCTCTCTCTCTCTCTCTTTCTTTTTTGAGACAGAGTCTTACTCTGTTGCCTTGGCTAGAGTGCCATGGCCCCAGCCTAACCCACAACAACCTCAAAATCATACGCTTAAGCAATCCTCCTATCTCAGCCTCCTGAGCAGCTGGGACTACATGCCCCTGCCACAACACCCAGCTAATTTTTTTTTCTATTATTTTATAGAGATAG
>CAUYPK010041375.1:0-49331 GCA_963574355.1 Loris lydekkerianus
CAGTTTTAAGGGTATTAAAATCAACTTTCTATCTTCCCAGCCTCCGCATCCTCCCCCATCATGCACCGCCAAATACCTCAGATCAGTTCAGGGCCCGGGTGTTGTCAACGTTAAAAAATGAGACAAAAAAAAAAAAAAAAAAAAAAAGACAGAGAGATTTAAAAGGAGGTAGGAGAACGCGGCCCGCTTGAGGCCAACGAAGGCTATTCTGGACCAAAACCGGACCACAAGGGAGGAGGTCCTCGCAGCGCTCAGGTTCCCAAGGGTCCTTAGCAACGAGATTCTGGGGCCCTAGAAACAGACCGGCAAGAAAGCCGGCTCCGCCGAGAAAGCGCCGATGGGATACCTGCACATGCGGTCCCCAGCTCCCGGCACCAGTTCCTACCGCGCCGGTCTCCAGCCGCGACCCAGCTGCCGCCCCGGCGGGGCTCCGGTCCAGCGGTGGGTCAGCTCACACCCTCCGTTCCAGCCACCGACCTCAGGAGCCGGGGAAATGAGACTCGGCGCGATTCGCGCCTCCGGACCTGCCGCGCCTCTCAGTGACGTCAGACGCTCTCTGCGTCCTCTCAGCCAATAGCAGAAAGTCGCAGAGGCCTGTGGAAGAGCGTCGCTGCGGCGACCGGGCGCCGGGAGTTCAAAGGGCAGCTCGCGAGCTGCTGGCGCAGTCTGTAGGACGCTGGGCACCTGGGTCCCGGTCTTTTCGGAACTAGAGTCCTGGGAGCAGGCATGACAACCTGCTCCGGGTCCCCAGCGCCTTGGCTTGTCTGCAGCCCACGTGCCTAACTCTTAACGCTTCTTTCTCTCCTATACTACTCAGAGTTCTTCAGCTGTCCTGCACTAGATCCTCTGAGAGCTGAGACTGTCACACTCCTGCCCCGGAGTCTTCAGGGGTGAAAGCCAAACCACCTGCCTGCCTAGCTGAGGAATCTCATTGTAGCTTCTCGTCCTAGCCGGCCAGTTCTCAGCCCAGCAGTGGAAATTCGTTTCCTGTCGTATTTACTAATCCACAATAGAATCCGTATTTTTAATAGTCAAAAGCACTAGCTTTTTGTGCTCTGGATTATTTTAATATAACTGATCTTGCAGGAAAATTATGACCTTTTGCAAGTTTACTAGGAACAGTTTAGGTTGTAGTAAAAAGCCCAAGTCCTTTAGGCCTGTCCACTGCACTCTTACCTACCATCCTCTTTTGTTACCATCCCAAAGCCTTAACTTATGCTGAGGTAATAAACTATACATGTGGCAGTGTCTGAACACTCCAGGGGGTGTAATCCTCCTTGGCTCCTGTAGGTTCTTTCTTACTACCTGGTGGTAAGTTTCTTCAGAGTAAGAATTGTCTCTTTTATTTCTCCAGCTTCAGGCATAGTAGTAGGTATTCTGTAAATACTGTTTGCATGAATAAAATACATGAATAAATTCTATATCTAATTCCTCTAATGTTCTGTGAACCCTAAATAGAAATCTATCTTAATTTTGAAATTTATTACGATGTATTTACCTCTCTTCTCCACTAGACTGAAACTGTCTTCCTCGTTTTTCTATCCCCAATGCCTAGCACAATGCCTGCTTAATGTTTTAGAAAAGCAAAAAAGATCCCATATATTATGTCTTCAGCTACTTTTATCCTATAATTTCTCCTCTCTAGCTTCTTCAAGACCTATCATATCTGTTTACCCCTAGCGTCTTCAATGTCAGATTCAGTAGCATCTAGCTCATGCCCTGTAAGCCCCTCTGCCCTAGACTGTAAGAATGACTGTGTTGTTCTGTTCAGTGCTGCAGAGAAGCAATGTACATATGTTCAGGAGTTAGGCTATCTGAAAGTCACCTCCATTCCTTAGCAGCTACAAAGTGGCCTTGTGCATGACAATTCATCCCTCTAAGCCTTAATTGCTTCATCATCGTAGGTGGCTTGTGAAACCTAAATCAGAGCACAAGTAAAGTATCTGACATATAGGAAATACTCAATGAGTTTTAACTAGTGCATTGTTCAGATAGGAGCAATTAAAACTAACATGGAGGACACTGTAGGTGGCAGAAGTCTCAAGCTATGTCTTGGTGTTAGTATGAAACATGGAAGATGAGTTGGATTTTTCAGATCTATTTTATAATAACTACCATTATCTATGTAAGCCTCTCCTAATCATAATTAAAACAACTTCTTCTAAACTTTCTTTGTTTTAGGAAATGGAAAAGATAAAACAGGCTTATTGATATTTCAACTTTACATGTATGAGGATATTATCTAGTAAATAGTGGCTGTCCTCTTGAATACGGTTTGAGAAGACTGTGGGGCTTCCAGCTTATAGAGATAATAACCAGAGCCCTGGGAGTAGATGAGTTCCTCCCAGGAAAGAGCGCAGTGTGTGAGAAACAGAACACTGTAGACTTCTGTCTTCTGATCTTGTTCTGGTTTTAAGGTTTAATTCACTATTTGGGGGAGAAAAAATAAGGGGGGAACAGTTTATGTGTCTACTAAAGATTTAGAAAAGACAAACTGTGTCATGTATTTTTGGTTCTACAGGGACACTCTCCACCTTTTGCCCAGCTGTCTGCTCTGAGAAGCTGATCAGTAGCAATTACGACCACAGAGCTCCAACGCCCTCTGGTTTCCGTTTGAGGTTACTTAATGGGAAACACTAATTGGAGGTTAGAAAATTAGGGGAGAGTGAAGTCAGAGTATACATTCCCCTGCTGCCATCCTTAGGGGGTTCCTAGGGTTGGTCATTTTCATAAGTGAAAGTCACAGTTCCTTTCTGCCATGATCTGAATATTTATGTCCTAAAATTCATATGTTGAGATCCTAACCCCCAAAGTGATAGTATTAGGAGGTAGAGCCTGTGAAAAGTTACAAAGACACAGGGATGGAGCCCTCATGAATGAGATTAGTGCCATAGAATGGAGGCCTGAATGAGACCCTCACCCTTTCCTCCAGGTGAAGTGAGAGGGCACCAGACATGTAAGACCTAGAACCAGGCCCTCAACAGATACTGAATCTGTTGCCACCTTGTATTAGACTTCCCACCCTCTAAAACTGTGAGAAATAAATTTTTGATGTTTATAAGTCATCCAGTCTGTGATAGTTTGATATAGTAGCCCAAATGGACTAAGGTACTTTCTAAATGGCCAACTCCAGGACTAAACATAAAATCTCAGGAACTATTATCCCTGGATACTATCAACATGATATTCCTATACCTTTATAAATAGTTCTCAGATGATCCTATTTTTAACATGTTGCTACCATAACACAACATTCTGAATTAGATAATAATCCAACCAGTGTTAAATGCTCAGGACGGTATTTTTTTTTCTCATTGTTTTGAATCACTTGTGAAAAATTTACTTATTAATATTTTACTTTATTCAATTGTGTTTTAGTCACCAAACATTTTAAAGATGATATCAGCAGTACTAATGGCTGTGTCTTAATTGCCACAAGGCAATGTACAAATCTTCCCTTTTGTACAAATTACAGACCAAACAATCATTCCCAGTAATTATTCCCAAGTCCCATCATCAGGAAATGAAATACAAAACATTTTCTGTGCAATTTCCAGTATATCCGGGTCAGGAAATGTTAGACATCATCATTTCAATATCATTGAACGTCTGCTTGCACATGGAAAAAATTAAGGAGTGGAAGTGACTCTTCAGGTGAAAGCAAATGAAATCAACATGGATGAGCACATAGGGCAGCATTGTCCAGTAGAAAAATAGCACAAGTCACAAAAGGAATTTTTTAATTGCCTCGTAAGCACGTTACTAAAAATTAAAAAGAATCATGTGAAATTAATATAAATTATATATGCAATAAATATTAACATTATTAATGTGCTATTTACATTCTTGTTTTCATGCTACATCTTCAAAATCTGATGTGTGTTTTACTCTGACAGTGTAGTTGCTGCTGACCATTCATGGTCCATTCATGCTGAGCACATTGTAAGTGCTCAGTAACCACACATGGCTAGTGACTATGATATTGGAGAGTACAGAGGCCACGGCTGCAGATAGTTGGACAAATATAGAATGAAGTAAATAAATGTGTTCAATAATTACAGAGTACATATTATAGGTCAGACACACCATTGGGTGTTTGAAGATCAGTCCAAATCCACACATGTAAAAGATACGAATCTCAGACTTAGTGCAAATAACAATTGCTTTTATGATTTATAGTTTCATTTAATTTATTTTACAAATTCTCTCTCTGTTCATGGAAGAAATTTCCTCTTTGTGGAATTGCATCAAGAGGGTGAGATTTATAAGAATGTAAATATTGGAGGAATGAGGCATCTGGTCCCCTGTTGTCATCTGCTGAGATAGAACTTTGTCCTTCCCGGGGGCCTCAGTCAGAAATCCTCTGTGCACACAGCTTGCTCATGTTTGTCTCTTATTCCAGGTTCACATTGAGGTAAATTCTATCTTCCTATTAAGTACCTAGAAAGCAGTCTATTCTCCCAGTCTGAGGTGAAAGAAATTCACCTGTTGTGTTCTAACTGTGCCAATCACGGGGACCTGTGAGGCTGCCTGGGTCTTTCGTCTGGGCACACTAGGCACACCCTGCTGGGTTCAAGGGTATCTAGATCCTTATTAGTTCTAGGACATTTCCCTGGGAGGACACGGCATACTGTCCCTCTGTTCTGAGTGATGACATATTGTTCCTGTTTTTCCAAGTAGTATCTGGTCTTGACCTTGTCTTCTGAAAGTACAAAGTTAAGAATTTGACCCTTATGGTCAGCTCCTTCGATGTCAACACCTTCCTCAGACTTCACGTGTAAGATACTCCAGCTACAGTCTGCATGGTGGAAATATCATGAAGCAGAACTCCAGTCTTCAGCTAAGCAGCCATCTGGAGCTGCGGATTATTTCCCTAGCATTCTCCCTCCTAACACAATACAGCAAATCAGAAATGTCAACAAAACTCCTCGAGTAGTTTATGTGTAGCAAGCACATGAAGGATTTAAGAATCCAGACTGTGGATTCATCAAAGGAAATGTTGAAAGAATTGTGAAAGATACAAGATGTAAGAAAATTTATAAGAATGTAAATATAAGAAATGATGTTAGGCTTGGCTGGTTCAAAAACAATTATATTTAAAATCAACACAGCAACAAGTAACAAAAATTATTAAAAACTCTAAGCTTTCCAATAGTAAGCCTTTTGTTAAAATAGATTTAAGAAGTGGTATAAAAATCTTACCCAGGGAAAACACACAGAAGGCACGGAATAATTTCATCTACTTCTTAAAAACAGATTGTGTATTCAAAGTGCACATTTACAAACCCAGTAAATGATTGCTGAATTAAATAATTAATAGTTTCAATGAAAAGAGAAAGTAAAAACTTTGCTCACTTCACTATGGAATTATGTCTCAAAGCTAGCTGAGCAGAAGGCAGTTTCTGCCTTTCTATGGAGGAGATTGAAATGATAATGTTTTGGAAGCATTTTGCGTTCACTTTCTATTACTACTGTAACAAATTACCATGCTTCATGGCTTACTATAATGTAAATTTATTATCTTCCAGTTCTGGAAGTCCAGCCTGGGTCTCACACAGCTGACACCAAGGTATTAGTGGGACTGTATTCTATGCTAGAGCTCTAAGTTATGGCACTGAGGTCCCCAGGGTCTCTTTACCTGTATGTGAGAGCCTTTGTCACTTCCAGAGGCGACCATTTCTCACAAACATGTAGAGCAGTGATTTTCACCCGATATGCTGTGGCACACTGGTGTGCCATGAGAGGACCTTAGGTGTGCTGGCAAAGAAACAGATGGGCAGTCCACTAAAATCCTACTTGATTTGTTTAAACAGAAGAGTTCACAAGTCATGTAAGCAGGAGCCTAAGGTGAATCCCAGAGTCAAGAAAGTAACAGCACCCTCAATGGATTTCTATATCAGTGGTTCTCAACCTTCCTAACGTCGCGGCCCTGAATACAGTTCCTGTGGGTTGCAACCCACAGGCTGAGAACCACTGTTCTAGATTTTTAGTCAGTTTACAAGTTCATAATCCTTTGAATGGTGGGGAGTTTGAGTCATAAGAAGGGACCCTTCTACACTGACGAAAATTTAAACTGTTAATCTTTCTCCAAGTCTTCCCCAAAGAGACCTATGTACTCTCACCAGGGTGACTGCAAAGATCAAAAAGAAATAAACATACCTTTCAAGTATTACTGTTCATTGGCTCTGAATTGATACTGGCTCCTGGGGACCAACATGGTACCGTGGTCCACCCTGTGGAGTCGGGACTTAGGAAAGTCAGGTGAACAGGGGCATTTTAGCTCAGACCTGCCCCACTATGGTTCTCTGGAGTCCCTGAACCCAAGCTGTGATTATCTCCCCTTTTCTGGGATGCATAATTAAAATTTGCAGAATTTCTACTTTCATCCCCTGGCCTGTGAAGTGAGGGTTATTATAGTAGAACAGGCCAAGTGGAAGGTTAGGAGAATAGTAAACCAAAAGCATTACCACATGCCTGGAAGTATGAAAGAGATGAGGGCCACCAATAAGAACCTGCAGGATGCAGTGCTGGTGGTTCCCATCACATTTCTATTCCACTCACCTATTTGACCAGTAGAAAACAGATAAATCTTGTGGAATGGCAGAGGATTTTCATAAACGCAACCAGGTGGTGACTCCAATTGCAGCTATGGTACGAGATGTGATTTCATTGCTTGGGCAAATGAACACATCCCTTGGTGCCTGGTATGCAATAATTGATCTGCCAAATGTTTTTTGCTAAATACCCGTTAGTAAAGATGACCCGAAGCAGATCACTTTCAGTTGCCAAAGGCAGAAATACACCTTTATTACCCTACCTCAGACGTGTATCAGCTAGCGGTGTACCATAATTTAGTCTACCAAGACCTAGGTAGGCATTTTCTTCCACAACAAATTATTCTAGTAATTTACATTGATGATATTAAGCTAATTGGTCACAGGTGCAAGAAATAGCATCTACTCTAGACTTATTGATAAGACAATTTGCATGTCAGAATATAGGTAATAAATCTGATAAAAATTCAGTGGACTTGATCTCAATAAAATTTCTAGGGTCTAGTGGTGTGGGGCATGTTGAGACATCCCTTCTAAGGTGAAGGATAAATTGCTGCTTCTGGCCCCTCTGACTACCAAAAAAGAGACACAAGACTTAGTGGGCCTCTTTGATTTTAGAGGCAACATATATAATATTTGAGTGTGTTATTTCAGCCCATTTACAGAGGGCTCCACCAAGCTGCTAATTTTGAGTGGCGTTCAGAGCAACAGGGTCTGTCCAGGCCACTATGCCACTTGCATGAGATAATCCAGCAGAGCTAGTGGTATTTGAAGTGCTAGTGGTAAATAAAGAATCTGTTTAGAACCTATGACATAAGGTAATCATCATACTCAGCTGAATGATAAACACATATTAAAACTTTCAACCAATTCTCTCAAATTCTTCAATTATTTTTGTCTTCACACTTCACTTGATTCAATGGTTAACTTGATGTGTCAACTACGCTGGAGCATGGTGCCTAGATATTTGGTTAAATATTATTCTGAATATTTCTGTCTAGTTTTGGATAGGGTTTACTTTTAAATCAGTAGACTTTGAGGAAAGCAGATTGCATTCCAGGCCTAACCAAACAAAAGAATTACCTGCCTTTAAGCAAGCTGGAGTTTTAAAGGTGACAACCTTCGCGTTTGAAATATACCATCTGTTCTCCCGGGGTTTTTACCCTGTAAATTCAGGACTCGCCAGATTCCATAATCACATGAGCCAGTTCCTTGCCATCTCTCTCTCCCTCTCCCTCTTTCTCTGTATAAACTCACATTCCTCATTGGTTGTGTTTTTCTGGACAATAATGCACCTGCTTTATCCATGCCCTGGAGGAAATTCCAGTTGTCCAGTAGGGCAGCCTTGAATAGTGATATCAAAGCTCTGTAAAAAGGCTAATTGGTGATACCAACAGCTGACTTTCAATTTAAGAATCTCTAAAATACTTGTTCACTGCTGAGAGGCCTTGATTGACTTTAGCCTTGGTTTTTATATTGGTTTGGAGAAAGATCATTTCTGGGAATAAGTTGAATAATTCCAAAGAACAGAGTTATTGTGAATTACTGAGTTTGCTCCATCAATGGCATCTATTCATTTTATAATTAAGGTCACATAAAGTTAGGATAACACCTTTTTGATTAGCCACCTTCACTGGGAAGATAATCTAATACTTGCCAATTCTTGTTTTCTTTTCCTGCTCCACATGACTTATTTTAACTGTTCTTATTGTTGAGACATGAGTAATGGAATTAAAACAAACATAAGCTTAATGTATTTATCAGATGTTAGAATTTTTTTCAAATTTTAAAAGAACCAAGAATTTTGAATGGGCAGATAAAACACGTGCCAACATTTATTTCTCTAGTATGTTAGACTGTAAAGATCTCAAACTTTGGGGTCAAATTTTAAGATTCGGCACTAGATGGCAGTGTGACACTGTCCCTTTTCCAGTATTCACCCCCTCCCACCCCCACCTCCCCCAGCCAAGGTTTCCTATCCTCAGCGGGCAAATTGCAGGGAGGAAAAATATAAACGCTATTTACCAGAGACATGGAACAAGATAGAGATTTTTTTTTTTTTTTTTAATACAGAGTTGGACTTATTTTATAATTCAATTTCTACTAAAAGTATTTTCTTTATTGTTACATATTTGTACCGTTAAAAGCAGAAAATAGGATCAGCATTGAAACATGTACAAAAACATGGTCAAGGTAAATGCAATCGGCATTGACTGGGAATGTTTATCTTGACAAAAAAAACAAGCAGAGAGGAATAACTACAGTACAGCTGCTGAGCTTCTTGAAATATTGTTTGCGACCACATGGAGAGACCCTTTGCATTTTAACACTTGTTTCTAAGAAGCTAGTAGAGCTTGTGATTCCAGGAGAGAAAGCCTTGCGGCTAGAGCCTTTTACCTCAAAGTAAAGACCCATTATTTAAATTTCTTCACAGATGAAATTAAACATAATCACTTTGGATTATATTTAACGGTTGATTTTTCTAACCCGACTAAAACATGCGGTGATGGTCTTTCAGAGATGGTCTGATTACACAGTAGAGTTATGGTTAGGAATAATGTGACCCATGAATAATATGGTGCTACTGTCTTTTGAAAACATACCGTAATAGGCAAACTTCTGAACTTAAAATTATTGGGATCATTTTTAAACAGAGAAGATATTGATAACAACAAAAATAAAGCAATCCAAAGAATGGTATGGGTATTCCTCCCTAAAAACTTAGGCTAGGAAGTATTAAAAACCACTCATGTTGACCAAAGTATTTGTAGGGTTTGTGTTTAGGTAACAGGAGAAGAAAATATTACTGCTTAAGAGAATGCTTCTTCAAAGGGAAAGCGGCAAGGTAGTGGGTTAAATTTAAAAGCATCTGACATTGTGTTTTTGGAGATCGACTAAGGAAGATGGCCATTAACAGCCCCCGTCACCACAGCCTCCAAAGCCTTCATCCTTTACCGGCACCCTTTCAAGAGGGCAGTGCATAGTCAGGCTCTGTAGGCAGCCAAACTTTCAGAGTATCCCCCAACCTAGACCTTCATTCTCTTCTTAGTTATTGAATAAGCATCATTGAGGCTTCTTTTTTTTTCAGAGTGATGAACTCCCGCTCTTGGGGGGGAGGGATAACAAGGAACAAAATAAATGCACACACATCAGATAGTGTTTATTAGTGCCAAGTCTCTCTCCAGGTAGTAATTAGAAAAGAGTTTTACAGAACATTTCACAGTGGCACTCCCGGAGTCTTCAAGAGTTAATTTCTCTCTTTATACAATTACTACCAAAGAACTACTTCTGTTCACAAAGGAGAAAAGCAAGAGGCTGAGGAGTGGGGAGACATGCATTGCTAATATCTTTCAAAACAGAAAAGAAGAGGATTAAAGAGACCTTAATAAATAATAAAAACAAAAGACCTTTTAAAAACAGTGATCTGTGGCAGATGGCACACATAGGAATCAATATTCTCAGCCCTTTAGGGACTAGTTTTAATTCTTTTACGTCTCCTGGAGCATCTGATGCAGAGCTTTGCACTTAATGGGCACCTAGTTAATATTTATTAAATAAGATTAAATGTGGAGAAAGTACACACCCACGTAAAGCAGAAGCACCCAAGCTGAAAAAGTTAGTAATGTTACGATCATATCAGGTGTGAGCAGTGAATACTCCGGCTATCATTGTTTACTTTCCAGGACATTTGTATTCCATTTTAACCCAGTAGTTTAAACTTGAGCTTGAAATTAAACAAGGTGATTCAGAAAAAATAAAAATAACATTATATCTAATGTATAATTGTATTCCTTCAGTTAATGACAATTTTGTGATAATAAAGATACATAACAGGTTGTCTGTGCCTCGAGGCGCTGCCCTGCCCCAGCCCCATCCTGTCACTCTGTTACTTCCCCTCACTAAGCTCAAAACTGCCTCATAACAAAGAATTACCGTGCCCAATATGTTAACAATGTTGCTATGAAGACACCCTGGTTGAGCATTAACTGGTTTGGAAGCAAGTGATTTCACCCTTGCTATAATATTTTAAGGCACCTTTTGGTCCTATGACTTTATGTGTCTCTCTGAGGTCAAGAATTCTTGATGAAAAAAAGATACAACTTGCGCAATCGTGGCCAAGAATGCAGATCTTTTTTAACCAATGATATTTGGAATCCTGTGGGTAGAATGTCTGGATGACTGGCTAAATATGTGGCTCTTTGGACATTTTTAGAATTATATAATAGAGGCTATGATTAAAAGTAGGACAATGATATGATAGCTGCAGGGCTGGGAGAGGCTGGACAGGGTCACATGTGTGTGTGCAGGAGCATAAGAGATGCTTAAAAGAACAGGATGTCTTCTTTTTATTTATCCAAATCCCTTAATAATAATTATAAGAACCAGCTGTTTCCCCCCCCCCCCCCCAAACAATCCAAAGAATAGTCATTAACCGGAGATACAGAGTTTAAAAATGACATAAATCACTTGGGTATTTGCATTTTGAAGGTCATTTTGGATGAGGCAGGTGGTTTCCTCCTGGACTTCAATTATCAAAATTTTCCAGGAAAAAAAAAAAAGAAAATTGATTCACTTGGGTAATTGCTGTTCTGATGAACTCCAACCCCGAGCTTCTTCCTCCACTCCCACGCTTCCTTGAACAAGTTCACTCTATCATCTTCGCTACCAAAATATGCACAAGGTATATTTTTCTTCTCAGTGTATGGCAGTAATCCCATCTAATATATCAAGCAGAATGCAAAGTACTATGCAACTGTTATAAATTTTTCTGGCACAATTCCCAGAGTCATTCCTTAATGTCATCCTTTCTCCAAACTGTACTTACTAACTTTTTGCTAAACGCATTTGAACCATCACCCTTATTCATCATCCTTTAAATTATAACTCCTCTAATCAAATAATTAAAGATGATCATTAAAAGGACATTTAGTTGGTTTCCCATAGTTGCTGCTAAAATTGCAGTTGTCTAGAGACATTAAAGGGATCGTGTCCCAGTGGGTGCCTGTGAAGTTTGCCAGATAACACGGAACTATCCAATTAAATTTAAATATCGGATAAACCACATATTTTTTTCAAAAAAAAGTATGACGCATGAATTATGTGGCACATATTTATACTACAAAATTGTGGTTTATCTGAAATTCAAGTTTAACTGGATGTCCTGTATTTTTATTTGCTGAATCTGAAAACACTAGTACCTCTCTGCCAAGGGTTACATCTTTGCAAACTCCTTTAATTCAAAATTTCTTTTGAATGATATTAGCAAGATTCTTTCTTTCTTTCTTTCTTTCTTTCTTTCTTTCTTTCTTTCTTTCTTTCTTTCTGTGTGTGATTCATGGATTCCTTTCCTCTAAAAAGAGATACTCATAAAAATAATTAAAATCCCTGGTAACATTAACCTCATTGGAAATAATGTGGTCATGAACTCTGGCTTAACATTCTGGACGCACAGGATCCTGAAAACGGGCTCTGTGACATTAACCATTTGCAAACTGCATAATTGCTGTTTCCTTTAGGGTCTAATGTGATGAAACCTCAGTTCCCCACTCCCCACTTAAACACACAATCCCTGAGGAAACTCAACGATTCCTTCTTTGGTTGATGAACAGTGGACATGGCATGTGAAGAAAAGAGCTCCTTAGCCATGTCACATGTGGTCATTGGAGCAGATTTGGCTCAGCTGATCTGAGTACCTGAGTTTTCTCTTGACTAATTCTGAATGACACAGAGAAATCAATCATGAAGACAGCCAAAATAATCATCCAGTCAGATGATTCAGTTATATAAACTTCACCTTAGCCACCTCCTCTTAACCTATGCTCATTTTCAGAGATTTTACAGACATGAGAAGGGGAAAAGTTACAGAGGTAGTGTTTTCCTCAAGATCCACCAAATTGCAATTTTAACCGAGTCCATGCACTGCAACTTACTAGCTTTAGGAATCCTTTTTCTTTAGCATCTTTCTTTCCTTTATTCCAGAGAGTGAAAGTACAAGCCGTTAAATCTTAATCACATAAAAACATCTAATCTCAATTGAACACCAAATACTGAGTGTTTTGTACGTAATATTTAGTGCCCTAACCTCACAACTCCATATACTTAAGACGATTTTTCTCCTAACAATGTATTAATGATTCACATTAGTGGAAAAAAATATACAATTAAAAATAAAATTGGATGAAGAGCATACTTACATGTAAATAAAAATTGTGTACCCTCTAACATTCTGAAATTAAAAATAAAGCTAATGGGTACAGAAGTTTCTTCTCTACTCAGTGAAAAACAGTTTTGCTTTCCCTAATATAGATGTACATATCTTCTTTCTTTAAAATTTCAAAGATAAAAATGTCCACACATTCTATTTCCATTACACAGTGACTGAAAGCCTGTAGTAATAGAGATGGTTTCTGGATATGAGATTGTAAATCCTAACATGAAAGGGAAGAAAAAAAGGTAACAAAGTTACACAATGGATAAGAAGTACATTCACAGCATAGTAAGAAAGTTTAAAAGAAGAGCCTGCAGGAAGATTTAAATGAACTTAGCTAAGAAGTCAGAGAAGTCTTCTAAGAATACTATATGATAAAATTGTTGAAGGCCAAGTGCAAGTTTGACACCTGAACCAAGAGAACAAGAATATTACAATCACAACATCCCTGCATGGAGCGGGGTGGGGCGTTGAAACATGGAGGTGGGAGACATGATGTCCACGGAAGCCCCAGATACTTCAGGAGGCTTGAACACCAGGTGTGCAGAAAAGAGTAATGGCAGTGAGGCCGGGAAGGGAGAAAGGCATTGATGCATTCTTTTAAAATACTGATGGGTTATCTAAGAAAGTCTGGATGCAGGGGCTCAGCTGTCAAGGGGAAAGCTTGGGGCATTGGAGGTCAAGGAGGAATGGTCGTCAGGTGTTGTGCGAGTGGAGGAAGCATGAGAAGGGTCTGCAGAGAGGGGCCAGGAACACAGGGCACATTGCAGGAATCCGTGACTTTGACAGTGAGAAGAAGTTTGGACACAAATCATTCATTCACCTGACATTTATTTAGTAAGCGCTGTTCTGAGCCAGTTCAAGACTTGGTAGGGGTTGAATGTGTTCCTTCCAAAATTCACGTGTTGTATTGTAGTATTAAGATATGGGGCCTTCAGCAGGATTTGGCCGTGAAGGTTCCTCTCTCATGAATGGGACTAAGGCCCTCATACAGAAGAGGGTCTTACTTCTTCCATATGAACACACAGCATGCCTCCCCCTCCGAGGACACAGCAATAGGGCCCGGAGAGCAGACCTCATCAGACACCAAACCTATCAGCCTCTTAATCTCAGACTTCTCAACCTCCGGAGCTGTGCGACAAAGACTCTGCTCTTTATAAACCGCCCAGTCGGTGGTGTTTCGCTGTAGCAGCACAAACAGACTAAGACAGACAGATCTGGTTGTTCAAAACAGAGATCACTGAGATACTCTGTCTCCTCTTATTCTGCTTTAACAAGTTACCACAAACGTATTCGCTTAACACAATTCAAATGTGTTACCTTACAGGTCCGGAGCCAAAGACGGGCTGCCTTCGTATCTGGAGGCTTGCAGGAAAAATCCATTTTCTTGCCTTTTTCAGCTTCCAGGGATTTCTCTCTTTCCTTGGCCTGTGGCTGCCTTGTTTTCTTCAAAACTAGCAATGGCCAGTCAGCCCTTTCTCATATCACATTACTTTAAATAAACAATCCTGCTCCCTCTTCTACTTGTAAGGACACTTGAATCACACTGAGCCCACCTGGATAATCCTGGATAATCTTCCCATCAGGGGCAGCTGATTAGCCAACTTAATTGTATCTGCCCCGTTAATCCACCCTTGCCACGTACATCACACATTTATAGGTTCCAGGAATTAATGACATAGATATATTTGAGCAGGAGGCATATTTTTGCCGATTACACTCACCTTAAATTTATAGTCTAGGACCCAAAAATATTGGTAGGGCAAACTACTCACAGAAATCATATGAAACTCACGAGAAAGGCTTGAAGACTGGAAAATACGTGTTCTGCCAACTGGCCTGTCCAGAGAACAGGCTTCAAGGCCTGAACTACTCAAGACAAAGTGAGGTTAAATCTGAGCATGAAGATGTTACAGCTTTATTGGAATAGAGAAAGAGACTTTTTGGTTTTCTTAAGCTTTATTTGGTTAGAAACTAAATATCCAGGCAAAACTACAGGAGAGAATTTGTCATTAAATAGAATAAGACTAAAAAACCCAGAAATTTTGGTCTTTTCCAGGTGGGATAAACAGTTAACTGTCGGTGGACGATGTTCTCCTGTTGCTAGGCTGACTAACTGTGGCAGCCAAGTTGTTTATCTTTAAGAAAATATACCAATATCTTTTTACTTGACAACTACAATATAATCTGTCTGGGAGTTGTTTATCATTTAAGAAAGGGTGAAAAAAGTCTTCTTCCAGAAAGTGTTTGAATCCGTGAGTTGAAATGATGGTAACATCATGAGAGGCATCATAATTTATCTGCAGCATGTAAATCACCCAAGGCCCCTCTGAGGGTGCTGCTAAAATGATGGGTAGGTCTGAGAGCAGTGAGAGCAGCCCTGAGGGATTCACCAGCCAGCTTCTGACAGCAGGGCTGCCTCCCAGTCTCTCTCAGTTGGGAAGAAGCAATGACTTAACAGGTTTAAAAATGCAGGTTTTTAACCACTTGTTAAAACTTTCAGTTTAAGGCTTTATCCATGAAGACAGGATCTTGTAAGAACTGAACCATTGCCCTATGAAACCGATCTAGATAGAAGCTGGTATGAGCAGGCTTGACCTGCCAGACACGTTTTTCTTTTATTTTCTTGTGATGTATTCTGCTGTGTTTCAACTTCCTCTTTCTAGGATAATAAGACCTACGGTGAAACGATTCCTGCATTTTCCACAACAAGAGCTCTCTAGTACATCTACCTACACTTGCTGCCTCCAGAATAGAACAGAAGTGAAAAAGTCAGGAAAAGAGAACTATCATTTTGTGTGCTTTATTTTAGAAAATCTAACATGTATGGTAAAATATCAAGAGGTAACAGTCTACTGAAGTTTTCACTGCATTACACTGTGTAGATGTGGGAGATAAAATTCACTTTAGCTTTAGCAGCTGTTAAGGGCTGAATGTTTGCACACACCCCCAAATTCATACAATGGAGCCTATTCCTTAATGTAATGATATGGGTGAGAACTTTGGGGGGTAAATAAGTTGAGACAAGGTCATGAGAGAGAGACCCTTAGGATGGGATAAGTGCTCTCCTGAGATGGAGAAGACAGAGGGATATCTCTCTCCACCACCACCACCGTGTTGAAGCATCAGAAAAGGCATGTGAGCACATAGTGAGGAGGTGGCTGTCTACAAGCCAGAAATCCAGACCTCACCAGGAACTCACATTTTCACCTCATCTTCCTCCATGCCTGCTTGGTTTATGTCCCCCTAGAATTCATGTATTAAAATTCTTACCTCCAGTGTGATGGTGTAGGAGGTGAAGCCTTTGGGAGATGATTAGGTCATGAGAGTGGGGCCCTCATAAATGGGATTAGTGCCCTTGTGAAAGACCTAGAGATCCTTTACCCCTTCTACTGAGTAAGGACACAGCAGTTAGGCACCACTTATGAACAAAAACGTAGACATTTACTAGATATGGGCATATTGATCTTGGACTTTCCAGCCTCTAAAACTGTTAAGAATTCCTTTATGAACTGTCATTTATAAGCTACCCAGGCTATGGTATTTTGACACAGCAGCCCAACAATTCTGCAACAACTTCCCCATCCGAGCATCCTCCTTTCTTCACAGAATTATCTCTTGCTGGTTTTCCTTACTCACTATCCCCACTCTACCCCTTATTCACACTATTATTGCTACTAAAAATGCTCTTTCTGCTCATCTATACAGGTAACACCTTCAAGCCTCAGTATCCAGCTTAACCCTATCATCAAATGTTTTATTTCTTATTTTGTAGATGCCATTTTCTTGGCACAGAATCAAAACCTTCTTCTAGAGACTTACATTTGGGATACAGTACCACCGTTGAACCCTTGCATTTCTGCTTAGAATGTCAGATCTCCACCACTTGCTAATTTTGGATCTGGATCTGCCAGAGCTTTACTCTGTTGTGTCACCCTGTTCTTAGCATGGTGCCCAACAAAACCAACAGAAAATTTGTGTGATGAACATCAACTGGTGGCTGGATAGATGGAGAATGGCTGGATAGTACCAGTGACCCCTCCTCAATGGGAGAGCATCTCCAAATTGCCTTTATGGTAACAGAAAACACACCACAGGGACTGGGTTGGGGACAGTGCATAAGAGGCACTGCACAACTCCACATACCCTTCCTTGAAAGGTTCTGAGATTATAAAGAAGAAAGCACAGGCTGTCATAGCGGACTTTACAGTCTAAATGTCCCAGACAAAGGAAAGAAAGCTGGCTGAGAAGGAAAAGGGTCTGAGAAGCTATGTCCTAATCTTATTCATGTATCCAGCAATAGCCCTTCCTTAGCCGAACATCCCACTCCTTCCTGAAACAGCTGTGCAGAACTTATGACCTCCAAGATTCACCCAGAAGAACAGAGTCACTGTTACCAAGACAAAACACAGAACTCTACCCTTTAGCCAAGTGAACAAGTTTGATTGTGGCTGTTCAAAAACCAAGCAAAGGCCTTCTGCTTCGGGGGGATGCCTCACAGCTCTCTTCCCATGAGATGAGTGGGCTCCTTGTGTAAAATGCCAGGCTTGCCATCAGCACAGCTTCTGTCCATGGTGTATCTCAGCACAAGTGAAGCAGGCTAGTATTTTCAACACCGTGTTCCCTAAGTTCTAAAGGATATAATGATTAAGACATGGAGGAAGAAAAAGAGAGGAAAAAATGGAGAAATAAGGTACAAGAAAATAATAAAAAGAAAGGGAAAAGTGTGACGTACTTTAAACTCTCAAAACATTACAGCAGACAGAAGGTGGGACGGGCAGTAGATTTTAGCACAGACTTTGTTCTGTTCAACCCCTCAGCCATGTCCTGTCCACTTTGGACCAGGGCCTTTGGCAGCCACCCTGCCTGGCCTCCTCCATCCTAGCTTCTTCCTACCTGAATCCTCTGAGGGCCTTCTTTTTTCTTTCCCTCTGGGTGTTAAGAGCCTGGATGGGCATTTCTTCCAACAAGCTCAAAAAGCCATAGGCTTTTTTAACAACCTGAATTCTTAGTGTTTCTGTTCCTAACTCTGAGAGTCGCATCTTCATTGAGCTGGCAGGACCGTGGTACTCGATCAGATAGTCATGGTGAAGTGTGTCTTCATTCAGGTGTGTCTGTCTGTACGTTCATTTTTATTGATTCATTAATCCTTTAATGAAGATTTTTGCTTGGTCCTGAGAACACAAAGTTGAAAAAGGAGAATTTAAGAAGATCTCAAGTTATTTACAGTGTAGGATGCAGAGAGTTAGGAACTACAGAGTGGGATGCTAAGTGCTGTGACGAAGATGCCCGTCAGGTGCTCAGAGAGCAAAATAGGGCTTTGTCTAAATTATTCTGGATACTTGGGGTTATAGAAGGCTTCTCAAAGGGTGCAAAATTTTCACTCTATGTTTCACAATTTGATCAGACCTTCCTCATACAAGATGAATATTATTTCAGCAGAAAATGTATATAAGTATCCCCCAGAGCCTCCCCCACTCAATAAATAAATAAACTCTCAGAACTCTTTGATAACATGCATGTATATCTCATATCTAGCATGTTGGGAGTTCATTTATTTAATTACCTGCCTCCCTGGATTGTTTATATGGGAAATCAAACATAGCTTAGGGTGTACATTAGTTTACTAGGGCTGCCATAACAAAATACTATGACAGGGTAGCTTAAGCAGGAGAAATGTGTTTTCTCAAATTTCTGGAGGGCAGAAGTCCAAGATGAAGGTGTCAGCAGGGCTGGGGTCTTCCAGGGCCTCGCCTTGGCTTGCAGGTGGCGTCTCTGCATCTTCACACAGCCTTATCTCTGTCATAGTCTGCCTCCAAATTTTCTCTTCTTAAAAGAGAAATTTGCCACTTATATTGGATTTATGTAATCTAATACTTCGTTTTAACTTAATTCCCTCTTAAAAGTCCCCTTCTGTACATGAAATCACTTTCTGAGGTACTGTGGGTTAGAGCTTTGACACGTGAAATTTGGGTGGTCACAATTGAGCCCATCACAGTGTGACACTGAGGAAGTGTGGACTTCTGAGCCCCCCATCTCAGCTCAAGCTGTGTGATGTGAAGGGAGTCCTTTCTACTCTTTGGCTTGGATTATGTCCCTTATGAAGCAGGATTAATGAGGCCTTGCAGGAGGTGTGATTCACTTAGCTCTAGCTAGTGCCCTGCAGATAGCAGCTGCTTGATAAATAGTAGCTGTGAGTCCATTGCTAATGGTCAGTATCGCCCAAGACAGTTTATGATGCTTCTCTAGACAGCACATCTCTGACCATCATGTCTCCCTTCTTGGCTTAGTTTCCAGTAACTGGAGGCTCTTTATAAAAATGCTTGCCCAGCAGATTCCTGCTCCTGTTATCAGGACAGTTGGAGGCAATGACACATTTTCTAACCTCCCTTCTGTTTTGATTCCAGGGACTGATCCTGCATTTTGTGAACCTCTTCTTGACTCTTACAGGAAATAATAATAATAAAAAAAAAAGATAGAGAAGAAATTGTGGTATTTTCCTTCCAGTAATATAATGGAGTCTATTTCCTTGGGGTTTGGCAGAAAGAGGCTCTGGTTGCAGTGTGAGGGCCATGCCCTCCTGCTCACAGTTTCTCCTCCAGCCCAGGCCCCCCTAAACACAGATTAGGGCCACAGGGAGCACACAGTATACAACCTGTTTCCAAGGCAGCCCTGGGAAACACAAATTGTGTTGTGGAATAAAATAAACACCAGCCTTTTAATACTCCCCTGCCCAAGGTCACTTGTGTCACCCACATGGCCTGTAAGACCCCAGAGAAACATAAAACCAGTGAGCAGCCCTTTGATCTCACACCTTCTTTGGAACGTTTTAATCAATTAACCATGAAGGCCCTCCACTTTGCTTATGCAGGCCTATATCTAAAATGACTTTGGTCTGCCTGACAGTTCACTGCATCTGAGATCAAAGTTTGAAGCAAATGCCAAATTCAGCCGGGATAATTCAGAGCCTTTTCCCTGGCGGGCTCCTCCCCCAGTTCTTAGAAGCACTTTTCTTGCAAGGGCAGGAAAAAGAGATTTTAGATGTTGATAGACATGAAAACAAACCTCATGAGGGTTTTAGGAGCCCATCCGTGCAAGAAGCAAGGTGGTGGCCAGCTGAGGAGGCCAGGATACACCCAGCTAGGACAAAGGCCATTCTAAAAGTTAGTGATATCCAGGGAAGGGGGAAAAATTAAAAATACTTTCTGAAGGAATTTTAAGAGTGGCTTCCTACTTAGGAAATCAAGACACAGTTGTGAGATTGAGCAGACCTAAGGAAGTTGTGTCCCTTAGTTTCATGACTGTCTCTCAGCCTAATCACCTGCTATTAATGATACGTGGTACCTTCAGTCCTAGGAATAGGACTCCTTCCCATGCGTGTATCATTATTGAGTAAAGTGTGGGGGTGAAATTGTGGTTCCCACCATTTTTCCACAAAGGGAAAAGTTGAAAACAATCCTTTTGGGGGAGCCTACTGTCTTAGCCCAGTTCTTAGAATTTTATATGTTGGTCATCACAATAACCCCAGGGAAGGCATATCTATTACCCTCATTTCTCAGATGATGAGCCAAAAACACAGGCAGTTCCCTGGCTTGCTGGTGGCCACACAGGGACAACACCCACTTGCCACTGCCCTCGTGTCATCTTTCACTGCTGGGTGAAAGATTTGGTCTGCTGTACACCCTGAAATAATTTATTTTCTCATTTTCAAGTACAGACATCTATAACTGCTGATCATAGCTCGTGGTCAGCTAACCAGTGTCAGGATACTAAGCTCATAACTTCTCAGTCAAAAGGAAATCAAGTACAGACTTATCACAGGAAAATAAATTAAACCTTCCTAAAAGATGGAAAATAATCATAATTCTTTATTAAGGCTCTGGGTACCATCGTCATATTATTACTAATCTTTGATACAGTCCTGGAACCCAAGCATGTGTGTCCCTCTTTTGTAGACATTGAACCAAGTCTAGATAGAGGGGGGTAAATTTTTGTTGCGTTTCTCAGATTGTAACAGGGACTTGAATCTGAAGTCCTTTTCAAATAGCTTCTGGATATTTATTAATTACTTTGCTAGATTATCAGGGTTTGAGAATCCAGATTGGGAATCCTTTCACATAAGAATTAATGTTACTACTTTGAAGAAAAAGTGATCCTCTTAAAAGCTTCTCCCAACATTTGAGTATTTCTGCAAAATGGAGAGACTTCACTGAGTCATTGTGGTCTGGCCCTTGATTCGATTTGAATGCCCAGTAGATTTCCAACAAGTGAAGCACTATGGAACCAATGCCGAAATAGCTAATGAGCCATTAAGTTTAATTCTTATTTCATATTGTAAGTGTTCTGTAATGCCTGTCCCAATAGAAAGGGGCAAGGAGTTATTTAGAAGATTTTAAAAACAAGTGTCTCTGTGCGATGTTAAACTAAGCAAAAGAACACTTGCAAAAGAGCAAAGGAAAATATACATGAAAAGTCAAGAAGATGGAAATCTGTCCAGAGTCCAAATGGGCAGAGTTGAGCCACAATCATCATACAAAGCAAAGCAGAACATTTGGGGAGAGATTTGTAAAGGAAGAGAGCCTGGCGCTGTGGCTTGGGGGTTGTGGTCCTGAGGCTGGATATGGAAAGTGTCCCCTCCCTTGTGTCATCCTTAACAGCACATGTGGTGAGGACTGGGGTCAGAAACACTGTGTGGACCACAAGGAACAGATGTCTGTGTGGTCAGGGGGCAACTTAGTTGACCAAGAATTCTGGAAAAACGAGAGGATGGTTTAGGTTTATGATCCAGGAGGAAACCAGCAAAGGGAGATGGTTCCAATGGAGGACTCAAATCACTGAATGAAGATGGTCCCCCTGCTCTGGATGGGTTTAGAATCTTTCCTTCAGGGAAGACAGCAGCATCTCAAAGGCAAAACATTCATTTTCAGCATAAGCCCTCTCCATGGGAAATGGGACAGAACCACTGAGAGTAATAGCTAACAGCTATCGAATATTTAATAAGTGCTTATTCTAAGCACTCAATGTAGTTGAAGTCATTTTACCATCAAAAAAGCCTGTGAGGTGAACACTCTTTACAGATAAGGAAACTGAGGCACTGACAGGTAAATTGACTTATCCAAGGTCACACGGTGAAAGTGGACCTGTGCTTGAGTTCAAGCTTGAAAATTAGACACAGGGTGTCAGAGGTGGTCACCCTATTATCATATTATTACCTTTTATTAGCTATTGCCACAGCTCCTGTGGCATTGTAGAGACCTGGTGCATACAGACAACTACTGTCCAATCCACATTTGTTCCATCAATTTAGGAAATTTCAGTCCAGGGTGAGGAAAGGAATTGAAATTTTCCTTATTTGTGTGTTTAATTTTTACATGGTGCAAATTATCTTTTTTACAACATAAACATAAGGGATTTGAACATAACTGGAGGTGCAGTCATTGGGACTAGATAGCTGACCCAACCCTGAGCAGCTACTATGTTTCAAGCACCCAGGTTAGGACACTATCAAGTGGCATCGACCCCCTCAAGAAACTAGAGCTGGGATAACATAATCATTCTATGTTGGTATTTGAACATGGGTTTATTTTACTCAAATATAGGTGTCCTTTCCACCTACTACACTGCTCCCAAAAGCAACAAAAAATTAAAAAAGTAAATCCTTGCTCTGGTTGGGGCACATATCTTAGTAGTCTGCTCTTCAATTCTTATTGAAAGTTCAACTGTGACAAAAACATAAATACAATATTCATGAACAGTTAACTAAAGCAGAGATCACTTAAAAAGTTTTTTTAGACAACAAAAAAAAAGTACGGAAAAAAAAGAAGAAAAAAAGTTTTTTAGCTTCTTAATTGTGGTATTATATTCACAACATAAAATTTAACATTTTAACCCTTTTTCAGTGTATAGTTCAGTGGCATTAAATACATGTACATTGTTGTATCACCATCACTTTCATCCATCTCCACCACATTTCAATTTTTGGAAACTCTGAACTCACAACTCCCATTTCCCCTCTCACCAGCCCCTGCTAGCCTCTATTCGATTTTCTGTCTGCATGAATTGGACTGTCCTAGGTACCTCGTATACGTAGAATTCTACAATCTTTATCCTTTGCCTTATTTCACTTAGAATAGGTTCATCCATGTTGAAGAATATATCATAATTTCATTCCTATTTGAGATTGATAATATTACATTCTCTGTATATATCACATATTCTTTATCCATGTATCTGTTGATGAACACTTGTATTGCTTCCACATGTTGGAATTTCTGAAGATTTCTGAATATATAAGCTAAATAAATTATTTAGCATATTGACCAATGTGCATACATTTATATTTAATAAATTATATGCATGTAGCATTAGGAAAATATAAACATTGTGAAATAAACACACAAAAAAATCCCCAAAGACACAAATATTTTCTCTTCTTGCTCTCTGGATTATTTTGCACACGTCCTGGGGTATTTAGACTCCCTTTTGGGGAAGCACAGGAAGGTATTCATTCATTCCTGTGGATTTTTGAATGTTGTCAATGGATCAAGTTAAATAATCATAGGGTTCTTATTTGGACTTTATTTTGTTGACCCTTATAGAATTAGGATTTTAATCCAAATTGGTTTTGGTAATGTGCCCCCAAGAGAAATTACAAGAGGTGGTTCTAGAAAATTTGTTACTCATTTGAGGTCACTTTGGTTGTAAAAGTGACCCACTTCCTAAACCATTGTCTCCTTATAAAATTTCTTTTACGCATTGGTGTCAGGAAATTCTGGGTTTCTCCAGACAGCTGATATCTTTCCATTTTGTGATATCTTTCCATGGGCTATGATATTTCCCACTGTTAGGGCCACTTGGTTGCTCAGAATTTAATGTGTCAGCCTCTTTACCATTTTTTAAGACCTTAAGACAGTAATGCATTAAATACTTTGACCTTCTCTTATAAGTCCAACCTCGTTTTATCTCACTGTATTGTTTATCTTATGAGGAAAATCACAAGAAAAGAACTACTATTTATTGATCTTGTACCATGTACCAGGCATATTGTGAGGGACTTTACATGTATTAATAATTTCTAATAATTACATAGTAAAGCTCACACATTTTTCTACATTTTATAGATGAGGAAAATCAGATTTACTTGATTCCAGAGCTAGCATTCTCTGTTCACTTATTATTGGATATGTCATTCTGTAACCTACCTGCACCTCATGTTCATTTTAGAAATCAAGGCTTATAAGTCAACAAATCAAGGAGGATAAGTCTAACAACCCAAAATTCTAAACCCCATGTGCATAAAGAGTGTCACATTGGCTCTAGAAACAAAAGAGAAATGTCATATTAAATCCCTCCTCTGACAATCTTAGATCAGCCACCAGGACAATTGTCTAATATGTCAGAGACTAACTGTTACTCAAACTCATTTCCTCTTTTTCTCAGAGCTAGTCCTATTTTCTAAGCTTTCTTCAAAGGTAGGTTGAGGCCATGGGACTGAGTTCTAACCAATGGTATGTCCCATAACGCCATACCTGGACAATGCTCTGTTGTTTTGTTGTTGTTGTTGTTGTTTTCTTTTTCCTTTCTCCCGGGAAATGCATGTTTTCTCCATAGTCTTGATGAAGGTAATGGAGCCACAATATGGAAGGCACCTGGGTCCTTCATTGTTCACTTAGTGGAGAACTTCATGATGCTGAAGAACACCCCTTTTTTTGTCTCATCTGAGTGACAAACTGACTTCTATTTAGGAAAGCCTCTAGAATATGAGGCTATTTTATTTTTATAGAGGCTTATTTTCCTTTCTGTAAGTTAGCAAATTGATAAAATTTATCCCATTAGGTTATTATGAAGACTAAAATAGATAATGCATAATGCATGTAAATATGATACCTGAGATCTAGTAGTTGTTCCATTAGTTACTATAATGGGTAGTGATGATTATTATATAACTCAAGTACCCTCAAGTTGCACAGTCTTCTGAGTAGCTCTCTCTCTCTCTCTCTTTTTTTTTTTTAGAAATTCCAGTCTCCTCCCAGGATTTCTGCATGTCCCTAGGAGTATTTACATTTTCTTTACTAATTGTGTACTCCCTATTTGTTCTTGATTACTTCTGGTGATATCTTTATTTCACTCCCTGATGTTTTAGCTTTTCTTACCTTGCCTCACCTTACACTTTCTTCACAAAGATAGTGCTAGCCTAAACCTCGTGCTGTGTATCACTGAAAACTTTAGTGCAAGAGAATCACAACACAGAAACTGTAAGTTGGCTGTTGGACTTCATTTCTTGAACATTTCTCAGCCAAGTTCCATCTCACAGTTTGGCTCCATATGGCCCAGCTCTATCTCTACAATCTGGTCTACAGCCTCATTCAAATAAGAGGCCCCTCCCCATGGAACCTTTCCAGGGGTGAAGCCCTTAAATTTCTATGCAAAACCTCTGGAGACAAATCCTAGAAATATCTTAATCACAAATCCCTGAGAACAGAAAAGCCCCCCCTAACCATGACCTCTACTGTGACTTCTCAGCCTTTTCACATGTTTAATTAACATTTTAGTTTGCAGTATTTGTCTTAAAGTTTCCTTATCAAATTGCAAGGATACAATAAAGTGAGAGAATAGACTCCTGATTTATATGTGCATGACAAGAGGGCTTTCCAAAGTGATCCCTTCTAGAAAAAAAAGGAAGCAAAACTTGGTTTCTACTCTTAATATCACAACCAAATTCAGTTTTACAATTTTCCTTTCATCCTTATTCTGCCTACCTTCTGTTCCTCTGATTCTGCAGCTCTTGCCTGAGAGCTTTGACATAGCTATCAGCCTAAAATGTCCTTCATCAGATTGTAGCAGGATGTTTGTCATTCAACACAAAGGCTGTCGCCCCCAAGAAACCATGGCAACAACATTCTTGCTAAATTAGCATAAAGCTCCTCCACCTGTTCAGATTCTAGGTACCCTCTACACTTACCCAGACTGGTTTTTCATGGTTCTTACAGTGTCTACTGCAGCACTGCCCAATGGAAGTTTCTGTATTGATGGAAATGTTCTTTATCTGCATTATCCACTGTGATAGCTATAAGTCACATGTGGCTATTGAGCATTTGAAATATGCTGGTTTAGTATCTTAAGGGTTCTGTCATTAACACAAATATGATGCTTGTGCATTTGTTTCATTCTTGTATGAGAGAATTGTATTTAACGATTTTGAAAATTATACTGTAACAACAATGAGGGGTCTACAATGATGGGTGAATAAATGTATGTTAAAATTCTATGAGACACTGACAGTCTAAGTCAGTACTGAGTTCTGGACTTTGTAACCACATAGTACGCATGATTGCACAGAACATAGTAGGGCTGCAGGAAATGAATAATAAACGTGTGAGTGGCTCGGCGCCTGTAGCTTAAGTGGCTAAGGCACCAGCCATATACACCAGAGCTGGTGGGCTTGAATCCAGCCCAGGCCTGCCAAATAACAATGACAACTATACCCAAAAAATAGCCAGACATTGTGGTGGGCACCTGTAGTTCAGCTACTTGAGAGGCTGAGGCAAGAGAATCACTTAAGCCCAGGAGTTGGAGGCTGCTGTGAGCTGTGACGCACAGCACTCTACCCAGGGCAACAGCTTGAGGCTCTGTCTCAAAAAAAAAAAAAAAAAAAAAAAATGTGTGAGTGGATATGTGAGTGAATAAGAGAAGGGATCGGGGAGACAGGACCTACCCCCCTACACCCATCCGCTGGCCAAGCCCAGCAAGAACAAAGCTTAGAGCCTGAAGTTTAGTCAAAGAAAGAGCCTTTTCCATGTCCCCTGCTGTGAAGCTGGTCATGATAAGTCCTAAGTGGCCCCTGGAGTCCTCTGAGTTCTCTTCACCTGACAGTACAACTTTTCTCCTTTTTCACATCCCTTGTTTTGAAAAGCTGAGAAATGTGCAGCCTGGAGGGATCACTCCCTCTGGAAGCTGTTCTCCTTGTCTTTGGCTGGGCCAGGGCCAGAGAGAGGAGAAGGGGAAGGGGATAGTTGATGGTGGCTGGGGAGAGGGGAGGATTAGCCAGGAATCTACCTGTGTGGTGTGATTTTGTTTTTCCTAAAAAAATATATCCTAACTTCTGAATATCAGGGAATTTACTCCACAGAGTTGAGAGCTTGCTTCATGCCCCCAGGATCTCTCTTGAATGAAAATACAGAGTCTGTGAAGGAATTCTGCAGGAACTTTTTTCTGAAAAAACTCCTGTTATGTTTGCATGAATATTTATATAAGTCATCACCCAGGAGAGAAAATTGCTATTGTCCTGAAAGTCTAGAAATGTTGATTGGGTGGATAATGCCAAAATTCAGGACCCTGGACTTGTTTGGAGACCATTACTGTGCCTTTAAAATTCAAGATATATCACTTCCCCCAGAAAAGGCAGCCTAGGCGAAGACATAAAGTCTTTGGGTGATTAAT
The DNA here is from genome assembly GCA_963574355.1 of Loris lydekkerianus. Classification (NCBI taxonomy): domain Eukaryota; kingdom Metazoa; phylum Chordata; class Mammalia; order Primates; family Lorisidae; genus Loris; species Loris lydekkerianus. The sequence goes on from CAUYPK010041375.1 coordinate 27,202, forward strand.
GATTAGAATTCCTTAAGAGTGACCTGTGGAGGAGTCAGGCAAAGTGGAATTAAAATGCTGCGTGTTGCTTAACATTCCCTCAGATGACTCAGAAACTTCCTGCACGTTGGTCATTTATCCCAGCTTCTTAAAAGTCAGTTCTGTTTCCAAATATCAGAGCGTTTAGTGACAATCTCAATGGACGTAGGGTTTCTTTTCTTTCTTTTTCTGCCATTAAGATTGCCTTTAAGATTAATGAGCTATTATCTTTATGGTCTCTGTTTCACTGGTAAAATGTAGACATTAGTACTCACACCATAAGAATGCTGTAAGAAGGAATAAAATAGCATAAGTGAGCCTCCTAGTGCAGGAACTAACACAACACAGGCCTTTACTAATGGCGGGCATGGTTGTTATTATCATATGGGAAGAACATATGGCGTCTTGGTCTATTCAGAACCCAGTTTCTGTAATTCTGATAGCAACAGCTGTAATTGCATTCGGAGTTCTATTCCTCCCCCACTATGAGTTTCAGAGGTCCAGGTCACACTGATAAGATCACACCTTAGCATACAGTACCAATAACAATTATTTACCAGAACTTCCACCAGATGCCAGACATTGTGCTAAGCTTTTCTCTCACATTGTGACATTTACTATCTATAACCCCACACACACAAAAAAAGAAAGGTGCTGTCACAGAGGAACCCCCAATACCATGACACAGAGCAGCAGTCCCCTACCTTTTTGGCACTAGAGACTGGTTTCATGGAAGACAATTTTTCCACCAATGGGGAGGAGAAATGGTTGTGATATGAGTCTGCAAGCAATTGATTTATTAACGTCTTTGTGCAATCAACTTTCTCTGCTAATGATCATCTGGATTTGCAGCTGCTCCCCAGCACTACATCACTGCCTCAGCTCCACCTGGCATCATCAGCAGTAGATCCTCATAAGGAACGTGGAAACTCAATCCCTCAGATGCAGTTTACAGCAGGCCTCGTGCTCCTGTGAGAATCTAAGGCCTGCTCTGATCTCACAGGAGGCGGAGCTCAGGCAGTGATGACCTCAATAGGGAGCAGCTATAAATGCAAACGAAGCTTTGATCACTTACCTCTTGTTGTGGGGCCCAGTTCCTAACAGGCCAAGGGCCAGTACTGGTCTGCAGCCCTGGTGCTGGGAACCACAGTTTAGAGGATGCAGAAGCTTCTGTCTCTCCTGTAACAGATTGATGCCGAGAGTCCAGGGGGCTGGGTCAGCTCTGCCCTCTGTGCTGTTCAGAGACCCAGAGCAGAATTGTTCATTCTCCCTCTAACTTCCCTAGTTCTTCATATGCTTCATGGGATCAGTTCCTAAATAAAAGGCTGGCATCCAAATCCCTTCTTAGGTTCTGGGTCTGGACAGTGAAGTTAGTTAAGTCACACCATTAGTGAATGAAGAATCCAAAATTTGAACTTGGCCACCTTTATCTAGATCTTCCCTCTTAATCACTGGGCAAAACTTTCCCCAAATCCTGAGGGGCCTATGTGATGCTCATCATTTTACCTGCTGGTACCAGACACCAAGCTACTACCTAAGGGGGCAGGGAAGGAAGGATTGGGTGGTTCCGCCTAGAATGTGGGCCTCCTATTCACGTCAAGGCACAAGTTCCTCCACCTGCCTTCATTTATTTAACCTTTTCCCAGCCTGCAGACTGTCAGCCTACCTGATTATATCTATTTATCTGGAACTCAGGACAGTGCCTGAAATAAAGTATGTGCTCAGAAAAGGAATGCTGAATGACTAAATAGAAGAAGTGAAGGATTCCTGGGAAGTGAGGGCTATTGTTATTTTTTTTCAGATGAATTTAGAGAAATTAATAGCACTTTTAAAGAGGAAGCAAGTAGAGCCATGAGATGTGATGGTTATAGGGTATTGGTTTTCATCTTGACACCAAGCTGAGTTGCACATGTATTACCTTAATATGAGGTAGACCATGAGCATTGCTTTGCAGGGGAGGGAATGGGGATCAGAGAGCCTAAGAACACAGACAAGATCACTCAGCTAATAGGAGACAGACTTCAAGTTGAAGACATCATTTGTTCATCTCCAACTTATTCGTCCTTTCCACTATAAGACACATTCACAGCTAATAATGGCAAACATTTCTTGAGTGCTAATTACTTGGCAGGCATTGTGCTAAGTGTTTTCCTTATATAACTCAATTCAATTCTTGTAACAATGCTGAAACACAAGTGCTGTAATGATGCCCAGTTTTGCACTGGGCCAACATACTACCCCGGGTTTATTAGCATTGCACTCCCTGTCTCCCCACTATCACTACCACTGTCTTTTAAGTTCCATTGTAATCATTGAGAAGTCTGTTGTCAGTAAAACTGAGAATAATTCCAGCGTTGAAGGACATCTTTTTTGCTCTGGTTGGCTGCTTTATGGGATCTTACGTTTTTTGGTGTTTTGTGGTTTGATTGTAATTATAAAGTTTAATTTTTACTTATTTATACAGCCTGGGGTTTTGTTGTGTTTTTTTTAATCATAAGAATTATGCTTCTAATTTATTCTGGAAAATTCTTAACCATCATCTCTTTTAATATTTGCTCTCTCCAGTTCCATCTATCTTTTTTATTTTTCCTGGAAATTTAAATGGATGTATGCTAGGATTTCTTACCCTATCATTCATTTATCATTACCTCTTTTAAAAAACATTTCCATCTCTTTGTCTCTCTCCTGCATTATTGATAATTTCTTCAAATCTATTTTCTAGTTCATTAATGTTCTTTGCAGTTGCATCTATATGCTATTTAATTCACCGGTGCTTACATCCAACCATTATTCTTTTTGTATTTCTTTCATTCTATTTTAAACCTACCTGGTCTTATTCTTGGCTCATGTTTTAATTTCCTCTTATTTCTAAACATATTTTCAATATACTTTCTCATTTTCTATGTCTGATAAATTCCTATGTGTGTATGCATGTATGTGTATATATGTATGTGTGTATATGTGTGTGTATGTGTGTGTGTATATATGTGTGTGTATGTGTGTGTATATATGTGTGTGTGTGTATATGGGTGTATATATGTGTGTGTGTATATATGTGTGTATGTGTGTGTATATGTGTGTATGCATGTATGTGTGTATATGTGTGTATATGTGTGTGTATATATGTGTGTATGTGTGTCTGTATATGTGTGTGTATATGTGTGTATGCATGTATGTGTATGTGTATGTGTTTGTATATATGTGTTTATATATGTGTGTGGGTATGTGTGTGTATATATGTGTGTATGCATGTATGTGTGTATATGTGTGTGTATATATGTGTGTGTATATGTGTGTATATATGTGTGTGTATGTGTGTGCATATATATGTGTGTGTATGTGTGTGTATATATCTGTGTGGATATGTGGATATGTGTGTGTAGATAAGTGTGTGTATGTATGTGTATATATATGTGTGTGTATGTGTGTATATGTGTGTATGTGTGTATATGTGTGTGTATATATGTGTGTGTGTATATGTGTGTGTATATGTGTGTGTGTATATGTGTGTATGTGTGTATATGTGTGTGTGTATATGTATGTGTATATGTGTGTGTGTGTGTATATATATATATTTGTCTATGATAAATGAGTTTAATTCTATTGGCTCTTGTTCCTGTCGATCACACTCATGCTAGTTTATTTCCTTAGCATCACAATGGAATAAAAACTTAGATCATTTTTCCTCATCATTTTTGCCAGACTAAATACCACCTTCTCTGGAATCCTCTCTTAACCCCCTTGGATCCAATTGACTATATCACCCCCTTCTCTCAGCTACTGCAAATTATTTTATTTATATAAATCATATCGTCCTGTTATTAATTCTCTAAATATCTGTCTCCCTTCCCAAACCAGCAATTACTTGATGACTAGTGTCCCAGTGTATTCATTTATATTTACTTAATTGCTAGCAAGGGTCCTTGAGTTTTTTATTAATTGACAGCTTAATTAAACATTAATTTATTCAGTTAACATTTGCAGAGCACAAGTCCTATACGAGACATCAAGTTATCCCAGGACTGTGATGGTAAGAAATTGCAGTGACTTCTCTCTGTGCTTCCCCACTGCCCTTGTCTCACACTGCAGTTAAGGCATTTACTGAATTATGGAGCATTTGTTTGATAACGTGTGCACATCTCCAACATGACTATTAGCTGCTCCAGACAGAACACAACAGCTTATTTATTTTGGATTTCAATTATTTAGCACAGGGGTCGGCTAATGGGCCTAAGGCTTACTGTTTATTTCCATATGGGTGCTCAGCTAAGAATGGCTTTTGCCATTTTAAATGTTTGAAAGACTAAAAAGAAGAAGAATTCATGCTACATGACAATGACAATATCTGAAATCTAAATCTCAGTGTTCATAAATAAAGTTGAATTGGAATACAGCCTTTCATTCACTTATATATTTTCTATGGTTATCACTTACATTTTAACAATAGCAGAGTTGATATTTACTATTTTATTATTTCCATAAAAAAACTGCAGACTTTTGATCCAGAATGTTAAAATTTTGAACAAATTATGCTAGGGGTGACTCCACAGGCAGGTAAAGTCTGAACTAGGAGAAGAAAAGAAGAGGAAATTCCCCACATTATTGGGGTTAATAACCTTCCATGTAGTACTAAAGGGGTGTCTCTAGAGGAACAGGGGATGCTAAGAACTGGGACTGGTCCCCTATTTTCTCCAGAAAGAGTGATAAACTTCATCCTGTGATCATCTTCATATCCTTCTAGAGGAGCAGTGAGAATGTATAAATTCATCACAAACTTGTAGTTGCCAAGGGGAGAAAACAGGGCTCTCCTGGGTGGAGGGGGGAAAGGAAGGAAGGAATTATTGAAGATGGAAGAAGTAGGGGAGGCTAGAGCATTGAGGAGGGAAGGAGGAGCTAGGCAGAGAAAGAGAGTGGATGCCTTCAATGGTTCCTCATAAAATAGGAATATATGAAGGAGTGATGACACTTTGAGTTAAAATTAAATCTCTCTCTTTAAAAATATGCAATGACTTCACATTTGGTTTTGAAAAAATGTTCAATTCCTTCACCCACAAAGCCCTGGGTGAACTGGCTCCAGCTCCCTTCTGTGATGCCGGCTCAGCCCACTGCCCGCCGTCTGTGCCTCAGCCTCCCTGTGCTGCTGGCCCAGCTAACAACTCTCATTGACAGGGCTGTGCAGGCTGAGCCTTCCTCTTCCTGAAATGCTCTTTCTTCTTGGTTGAGGGTTGTCCTTTGTCAGGTCTCAGCTCAAACCTCCGCTCTGAAACCTGTTCTCACCACCTTGTGGTGAACAAAGCTCATCCTGTTAGGACTTTCTTTTGCAATAGACCTCAGAGCTTATTACAATCTTGAATTGTACAATTACTTGTTGATGGGTGAGATTGTCTGCCTTCCCTTCCCTGCTAGACTGTAAGTCCCACAAGGGTAGAGGCTACCTTTCTTCTGTTCAGTATGTTAGATCCAGCACCTAGCACACTTAGTCACTCAAAATTTATTTAAAAGCTATATATGTATGGTGCCCCATGATCACATTAATGTACACAGCTATAATTTAACAATAAAAAAAGGAAGAAGAAAAAAAAGGTATATATTTGAAGATTCCCTCATCTTTGGGGATGAAATGAATAGATGTTGAATAGCACACAGTCTACTTGGGGAGACCATCCCGTTGGGGTTTATGATTCTGATTCCAGCATACGGGTTTTGAGATGCACACTCAGTCTAACTTTCAGAAATGTTAGTGTTGTGGCAGGCACCTGTACTCCCAGTTCCTCAGGAGACTGAGGCTGGAGGGTCACTTGAGCCCGGGACTTGGAGGCAGCATTGAGCTATGATCATACCACTGGGCGTCTCTAAAGTCTTTAAAAACAAACACACAGACATTCAGTCTATAACACTGAGTGAAGACACGTTAAGACAGAAGCCCCCTGCAAGCCAGAAGAGCCCTCACCATAAAACAAATGAGCCATCACCTTGACTCTGAACGTATCAGCCTCCAGAACCATGAGAAAGAAATTTCTGTTGTTTAAACTGCCCAATCTGTGGTTTTAGTTATAGCAGCTGGGAGGGGGCAATGATGTTAATCTTTTGAGACTGTCTTTTTTGGGAGACCATCTTTGTGAGACTATCTTTTCTACTTATGCAAGTGTGTGTTATTTTTCTAAAATATGGATGCATTTATAAGAAATGGGGTGGGGAAGGAAAATAAGGCTAAATGAGGAGATAAGAGATATAAGGATCTCTGAGCTGTTAGACCAACATGCTCTTTTTTTTAAATTTTCTTTTTTTTTCAAATGATAAGAGATTTATTTCCTCATCAAACAGGGTCATGTGTGTGTCATTCAGAAATGTGTTTCTGCTCATTTGAAGCTCCAAAAAGGAGTTGACAAGCATCAGAAGAGAAGAATTGTGGGTAGTGTAGGAATAATAGGAAGAAAAAAAAATCAATGTGTACATGTAATTGAAAGTAAGAGCTGGTGGTAGAGGTAATTAAATGGTAATATTGCAAGCAGAGACATGCAGGATCAAGTAACTGTAAGATCAGGCAATTCCCAGATGTGCATCTTTTTCTTTTCTGAGATAACAAAGGCCTCTGAGATTGTGGTTAAGAGACATTATCAGTCATGTTCATTCAAATAAGAGTTTCTCTCTATTTTTTTTCTTTATGCTTTTTTTTTTTTTTTTTTCCTTCACAAGACTGTCTTGTGATCTGGAATGAGCCTAAGGATGTGACTTTGCAACTCATAGAACTGGACAAGGGCATTTTCTGCCCTGTCCTTGTGAATCTTAGCAAGAGGATTCAATTACTCCCAGTTGGCCCACTCAATCAAGGCACAGCTGACCAGCCGGATGACCAGAAATGCTAAAGCAACTGGTAAAACTCATTCCACCGCTCCTTCCATTTTTAGTTTCTGGAAGAAAATTCCAGTTAAAAGTGCTATTTATTTTCCCTTATGAAGAGGGGTGTATTTATTAAAGTTTAATATATTTTTCTTGAGAAAGTGAGTCCTACTCATGGGCATTTTTCATTAAACCAAAATAACTTCCCTTGGAGAAATGCTCACTCCTCTCTGTGATTATCTCATAGGGCCATTCATAGTCTGCCATTCAATTCCAGTAAAATCAATACTGCATTATAGTTAAAAAAGTCCAGAGACCTGGATTGTGTGACCTTGTGCAAGTCACTTAATCTCTCTGCCACATTCCATGTGAAAAAACAATGAAAATAATTCTAGCCACTTCAGAAAGGGAGAGCAAGATTAATGACAGCAGTTTTTTCTAGAAAATTGTCTCTGTGGTTGTTTATCCTACCCCCTGTTTTTTTGGTTTTGTGTGTGTGTGTGTGTGTGTGTGTGTGTGTGATTGTCTTTATTTTTGATTCTCTTGAATCCCAGTTCAGCCACCCACTTATTGACAAAAAGACAAAGCCAATTCCAAATGCAGGATGGCAATGCCTCCACTCAGCTGAATTTTCTAGCTCTATACATAATCAGCCCTTGTGAGTGCTGCTAGTTCCCCTTTATGGGAGGAAGAGGAAGGTTACAGAGAAGTCCACTTGGAAATAATTCTTGCACACACATTACCTCTTTCATTTGGTGACTTCGTGACCTTTTACGCTCAGACCCTGTGTGTCCTCAGCTCCACTATAACTAGGTTCCACTTTTTACCTCTGCTAGTAAACATTCTTACGGAACTGATGACCCAGTTTGATCTTTATCTTCCAGCATGGATGTCAGTTCTCTCTCCTGAATATCTCCAGTGTTTGTCTCACACCTTCACACGCTGTGATTATGGCGATAAACCAATCCACACTGAGTAACAAAGCTGTGACCTCATTTACTTTCCCAGTGGCCAATCTCTCTCCTTCTTTCTCTATCAGACTTATTAAGAGTGAAGTCTATTACTAACCCATGACTATCTAGCTACTACTTCCATTAAAACTGCCCCCCCCTTTTTTTCTTTATTCAGAGGCCACTTCATTTCAGAGATGTGAGTATCATCTAACATGGGGTAGGAGTCTTCTGGTTAAGTTTGTTTTGCTTTGTCTCTAAAATAGCTTATCAATTTTCCTGACTTCAGCTAACACCTCTATGTGGATGAATCTTATATCCACAGTTCAGGGATGTCAGACAGAATTTGCCTTAAAATACTTGTCCTAGCATTTTTCAATAAGAGCATATACTGAAGAGAGATTTGAGAAGGTGATTTCATGAGAAATCGGAATGCCTTCTAAAGAATGTGAATTTTAACCTATAGTGGTAGTTCATGATCTGGAGCAGTGGTTCTCAACCTTCCTAATGTCATGACCCTTTAATATAGTTCCTCATGTTGCAGTGAGCCCCAACCACAAAATTATTTTCATTGCTACTTCACAACTGTAATTTTGCTATTGTTATGAATTGTAATGTAAATATCTGATATGCAGGGTATATTTAGGCGACCCCTGTGAAAGGGTCGTTCAACCCCCAATGGTGTTGCGGACCCACAGGTTGAGAACCGCTGATCTAGATAAATATATTGTTTCCACTCAAACATGAAGGATAGGTTGAGGGCAGAATGCTGGGGCTTCCCAGGTCCACAGCTGTGATCCTACAAGGCATTGCAGACATTATACTGAAACTAAAGGTTAGATTTTATTTGGCACTTTTCACAAACAGATATTTTCTATGAGGGTTTCAGCTGACTCATTTTCTCAATCTCTCACCCTTATAAACAGAGAGGAAGGAATACACATGAGTTTCAACGCATGGATTATCGTTCCTTCAACCCAGCTTTACCAGCCTTCAGTTCATAAAAATTCCTCTGAAATTCTGGAAATAGTATTCCTGTTTCCAGTGTTCTTTTGAGTATAATTTCTATGTCTTCAGAGGTATTTCATTTGGAAGCTGAAAGGAAATGCATTAAGGACAGCTAACTAGTTGCTATTTTAAAACACACATCCTTTTTTTGTTGACAGTTTGAACACTTCATGCAAACACACTGAAAAGAGAAAACATGAGACTGTATGAACTGAGTTAAGAAAGCTTGAAAATGGCCCCTGTCACATTCCACACAAAACACAGATGCATGCCTCACCCTGGCCACAATGATTTCTTTTATTTCCTTGACTATGTAAAAATTCTTTTCCACTGCAGGACCACACAGACCATGCTCTGCATGGACTCCCAATCCCCTTCCCCACACAAACTTCCATATGCCTCCACCCCAGACCCCACTGGAGCATCCAAGACTCTGCAACTGCTATTTTCTCACAAAGGAGTCTGGAGCCTCCCAGTATGTCTATACCAGGTCCATCTAGCACCTCATAATTTCCTTCAGGGTACTTATTTCTATCTAAAATTATGTATTAGTTTCATCCTTTGCATAATATCTATTATACACTTTAACTTCAATGCCAACTGCAACTGCATAGAATATAAGCCCTATTTCATCTGAAACTGTCTAACAAATATTTAGTGTAGTTTCTCGCATGAAATGAGAGATAAAAAAGTGTTTTAAAGTAACTTTTGAATACAAAGGATTGAGAATGATGACAGCTTCTGTATTTCACACAGCTTTATGCACTTAATATAAAGCCTTGTATGAAGCTTCACATATTTTCTATAGCTTTTAAAAAATGTATTATTTTAGAAATAATGGTCATTCCATGAGGTAGGTGACACCATAAAGCTCAAGATCCTCAAGCCCTGAATCGATTCTAACAGTCTTTTAATCTTTTCTCCAGAAGGATTTGCTGCTGACAAAGGAAATTGGGCCAAACACAAAAAGGCTCAGAGCAATTTTACAATGGGGGCTAGTCTCCATTGCTTAGAAATAATTTCAGGAGATCTGTGGTGAAAACAAATTCTAAAGATGGAGATGGCTATTATTCAATAAACATATCTTAAATCCAACATATGTTAAATTCCCATGGCATTTCCTAACGGTGCTTCACTCATGTGAGAATTTAATGTAAATAGCATTACAGATGTTTAATCACTATCTTTTCAGATTACAAGCATACAAAATTCCATGTAGTGGCTTTGATTCTGGAATATGCAGAACTGTTTTGGTTTAATGGCCTGAATTCTGTTGAATATGCTCTAGAATAGTTTCCTATTTAAAGGAATCCTATGGTTGAGGCATTACAGATAAGAAGCCATTTATAACATAAATAATTGCTCTTAATTGGTCTTATTTGTTAGTAATTTGGGTATTAGATTTTCTCAAAGACTTGCTCATGTGAAGAATATAGTCCCATCATAAGGCAAATGATCCCCTAAGAAATTTGTTAAATCAGCCCAAATACCAGGCAACTGTAATTTTATTGTGGGTCTTAATAAGCAGGAACAAGAAAAAATATAGACTGGACGTTACTAGGACTTCACAGTTTTGTTTTCCTTAAAAAAAATTAAAGTCTCTAATCTAGATTACTTAAATTTACATAATCAATAGAAAAATATTATTGGGCTGTAGAAATAAGGCTCCAAGGCTTAAGAAACCCCTGATAGAGGCAGTAGTTTCTAAGCTGTGGCCTTAGTTAGTGACCATGTAGTCTGAAGTGCCCGATTTGAGGTGTGGTCCATCTCCTCTGCCTAAGAGTCCTACATGCATGTGTAAAATGGGAGGTGGGGTTTTAACTACAATCCCAGCATTTTATGGAGACCAATGAAATATCTCATATAAGGTTCTTCAAATAGCACCTGGCCTATAATAAGCATCCCTGAAAAAACAGTGGTTATACAAATAACACAGTCCTAGAAATACAGATCTAAGCCACGTCATCTTCACAGATGTTTGTTTAATGAATGATTTAAAGCCCTTTGAAAAAAGAAGCAAGCAATAGGAATAAATTAATGTTTTACATTGATGATATAAGATTTATATAATGAAAACAAAGACATTTTAGATAAGAATGAATGATTTGGACATCCATATCCATGAGACAGAGTGTGTGTGCCTGAGTGCATATTTTTCTCACAAAGAAACAAAGTCTTATGGTGGGTATTAATACTGTACCCAGCCAGCCTTCTGGCTCTGTAATCTGTGGCATGCCTGATGCCACCAGCCCTGGCCTAAGAGTGGTGAAAGGCACTCTTTCTTTTGTTGTTTTCCTTCTGGTTCCATTTGTGGAGAAAAGAAACAGACGAGAATACAATCAAAAGCATTTCACCTTAGACCTCACTTTACAATTTTTATAAAGTAATTAAATAATTTTTTCTTCTAGCAAAGAGTGCGTTCTTACAACCACCTCTTTCATGTGACCATTCCAAAGTCTCCAGATATAATATGTGAATCTCAAATGATTTCGGGCAACAAAAAGGTATATGTTTTCTTCTCTGTTCTGTCTGTATCATTTTGATTAGCAAATTCTTAAGGCAGGGCCTACCTCTCCTGCAATTTCTAAGAAAACCACCAAGCTGTTAATGAAGTAAATATCTGTTTAATTTACAAACATCAGCAGAGTAACTGATATTAGTCTGAAAGACGAAGCACACTGAATTATACATGTACATCTAATTTTCTTTGTAAAAAAAGTTCTTAGGAAGAAACATCTGCATCTTTACAGGGAACCCTGGGATTTTTAACGAGGGAAGAGTACAGTTCACTATAAATCATTATCAATTCTACATTATAATTTAGCAGCAAAACATGTTAATATGGGGACATGAAGGCAATAAAGGAGTTTTATTGTTGGAAAAAAAAAATCACAGTTTTTGACATGACAGTCTTTTTCTCCCCACCTCCCAATAAAAGGGCAAAAAAAGGTCAAGGAAATATTAATCTGTAAAAGGTCTACTTTCTAGTGTCAGCTGCTACACACCACTTCTTTTCTGTGAGGACAAGTTGAAGAGGGGTCATTTCTTTCTGTACAATGACCATTTCAGACACAGATTTTTGTTTTTCTCTCTTGGACTTTGACTACTCTCTGCAGGTGTCCTGAATGAGGCCAGTAGGTCAGTGACACCAGTGGTCGAATGTCAAGGTTGACAAACAGACCAACACGTATTTATCCCAAGATAAATTCCTATGTTAGTACTATTGCCAAAATAATAAAAAAATCCTGATTTTTAACTTTGAAAAAATGTACAAAAATATCAGGATAATTATAAATTAATATATATTAAAGAATTGAGAAACAGCAAAAGGTTGGCCTAAAATGTTAAGTACAATGTACTTTGATACAATAAATATTTCTCATGGAAACTGAATACTGTATAGGGCTGTTTAGAACTCATAGAAAGCAGAAAAATTCATATTATTACTAGTTTATTTATCAATAATCTATTGGTTCTTTATTATCTCCTTTATCATTTATATTACAAAAACATTAATACTGGAAAACGGTAGATAAACACTTCCGTGTGCTGCTTGTGCTGACATGCTGACATTTAAAAGAAGATAAAATTTATTTTTCACTTCCAGTCATGAATGGAACCCAGATCTTTAAGACACTTTATATTTTGGACAAAATATCTCTCATCTGTTTGTTCAACCTGTGAATTCTGGAGTTCCTTTCCCCTGCCTGCATCCTCATTCACACGCGTGTGCTTGGTATGTCCTGGTGAACGTCACCAACATGGAGGAGGTGACGTGGGTTTTATGATCTGGGCAGCTTCCCATCAGTGCACAGTAGCTCATCTGACCTGGCGTCTACGTATGTGCTTTTGTTTGTCTTCAGCATGTCACAAGGATGGATCTGTGTGGCCATGGTGCCCATCATGGTTGTACCGCAGGTGAAGATTTTTTCAGACTTCTCCAGTGTGGGGGAAGCTTTAATTCAAGCATTTCTTTTCTTTTTTTTTTTTTCCCCAAATGCAGAAAAAAGTCTTTATTTTCATAATAAAAATAAGTCTGTTCTATATTTTACAATATATTTCAAATATTTCCACTATGAAGCATTCATTAGTCCAACACAGTCAAGAAGTAGACAACATTTTCCAAAGACAGAGCGGCCCAGGGGCGCGTTTAGGACGCACACCTCATGCAGCCACACTTGACCACCTTCTCAACTTCGTCCACGAAAGAGGACCCGTCAGTGCATTCAAAAGCATATTTCCGCCGCTTGCTCCTTAGAGGTCCACAGCACTGCCCTCCTGCACACCCACCTTTACACTCCAATCGGGAGACCTTCTTGGTTGTTTGGCAGGCGGCATAGCCCTGCTGCTTTTGGTAATAATCTCTTATCCGTTCCCCTCTGCAGGAGATTTCTAGATAAGAACAAAAAGCACAAGCATTTTTAAGGGCGGTCTCCGTAAATCACTCAGAATGACCACAGAGCCACAGCTCAATTCAGGAGATTCAGGACGGCGTGCCTTTGCTCCCTCTTTGTAACATACACTGCCTTTTATGGGCTGGTACCATGGCCTGGTATTCTTTAAAAAGTTCTTCTTTTGGGTCTTTATTTTCAGCAATGTGAATGCTGTATAGATAGACAATAAATACAGTACTTTTGCAATGACAAGAAAATTGGATTCTTAAATCTTTTTCCTTCAATGCAAAAAAGGGGAAAAATACATATCTTCGGTTTTTATTCTACTAACAGCTGGTTTTGTTTACCATCGGGAGCAGTTTCAGAGAGTATGCAATTTAATTTACTAGACCTGGAGTTTAATATTATCCAATCTGTTACTTAATACAAGTAACATTCCACTAACTTCATAAATTACCGAGTGTGAAGTATGTGGTTCAAAAAAGAGACATCTGCTAAAAGCTTCCACGAGCACGGGCCTCTCATCCTGCCTCTATGAGGCACAACACAAAATCGGTGCTGGCTGGAGGCAGGGCGGGCTCTGACCACGCAGACAAAGGGGCAGGGGGAGGGTGGCCTAAGAGTCAGCCTGTTTCTGTCCCTCTCACCCGCATAATTTGCTGTGATAAATCAGTCAATCTTGAGGTCAAAGGTGACTTTGTATTAAAACCACAGCAGAATGAATAGCTCCACCTTCTCTGCGCCCGAAGATGAATGCTATATACATATGGATGAGAACAGCAGGGAAAGGTAAGAAGTAAGCAAGGTAAATATGCTTGTACATCAGGTAAAAAGGAGGATGTCACAACAAATGGACTTGTGAGAAGACACCTCACGGCTCTGTCAAATCTCCAGAGAGGCTGAGGACTGTTCCCATCCCATCTGGTGCCTTCATAACACTTGACAATAAATCAGCAGCAGCAAATGCAGCTAGTGCAGAGACCTGATATTCCGTTGTCTTATGTTATTCTTTCCTGTTTGATTTTTTTAACCCTTTCTCTGTCTCTTTTCTTTTTGAGACAGAGTTTCACTTTGTCACCCTGGATAAAGTCCTATGGTGTCATAGCTCACAGCAACCTCAGACTCTTGGGATCAGGTGATATTCTTGTCTCAGCCTCCCAGGTAGCTGCAACTACAGGTGCCCACCACCATGCCTAGCTAGTTTATTCTATTTTCAGTAGACATAGGGCCTCACTCTTGCTCAGGCTGGTCTTGAACCCCCACCTGGGACTCCCGGAGTGCTAGGATTACAGGTGTGAGCAACCCTGCACCACCACTCTCTTTTCAAAGATGGGAGAACCCTCTCATTTGGCCCAAGGAGGAAGATGCCAAGTCTGGCTTACCTCTATCACAGCTGTCCCCCGTGTATCCACTGCTGCATTCACAGTAGGGCTGCCCGAGTCCTGAGAGCCTGCACTTCCCGTGCTTACACTTGATCGCCTGGCAGGGGTTGAACAGGGCTTCCTCTTCATCGCAGAGGACACCCCCATGGCCCTCCAGGCACTTACAGCTGTAGGAGAATGCGTTGATGGGCAGGCAGGTGCCGTGCACGCATCTACAGGAGGGAAGGACACAGGAGTGGGATGTGTTTGGGAGAGGTCAGAACCATGAGGGTGAGATGAGAAAGGAGGATGGCAGAGTGCTGAAAGGCAGGTGACATGAGAAAGGAGGATGGCAGAGTGCTGATGGGCGGGTGAGATGAGAAAGGAGGATGGCAGAGTGCTGATGGGCAGGTGAGATGAGAAAGGAGGATGGCAGAGTGCTGATGGGCCGGTGAGATGAGAAAGGAGGATGGCAGAGTGCTGATGGGCTAAATTCTTTTTTTCCTTCCCTGCTCTCTCCCTGTTCACCCCTCCCGCCTTCCACCCTTCTGTTTTTCTTCCTTTCTGGGGTTTTGCTTTGAGGGTGTGTGTCCAAACACCAAGCAGCATGAACTTACTTATTCCCAAGACAGGGGTCATTGGTCTGCTGGTCACAGAGGGGCCCAGTCCATCCTTCCTGGCACTCGCAGGTGAAGCTTGCCTGGCCGCTGGGCTGGCACGTGCCATGGGCACACACCTTCTTGTGGCACGGCTCGCAGCCGGGCAGAATGCCTGTTTGCATAGGCACCTTCCGGAAGTCCTGCAGCTCACTGTTGATGTACAGGTTCCGGATGCAGCCATGGAAGCTGGTGCCATTCTGCCCGGATGCCTGGCGCAGAGATGCCACGTTGTTCTTCCCAGGCATGCCTGGGGGGAGGGGGGATACCACATCAGAGGTCAGGCTCCGTGGGGGCTCCTCAGCCACCTGCTACCTGATGCTTTGCAGTCTCATCCCACACCTACTAAATCAGGATATCTGGGTAGGCTGGGGAGGGGGTGTGGAGTAGAGAAGAGAGGTGTGTTTTTTATTTTGTTTTTTGGAAGCTACTCCAAAAGGCTCAACCAGAATAAAGGGCCTAGTTCATCGGTGGTCAACCATTAATTGTTAAAATTTGTTTCAAACAAAACTTTACCTGGACATATAAATATATAAAACGTAGAGGCAGAGCTATAGACCTCACAAACAAGATGGGGGGGGGGTAGCACTTTCCTCCTTTCTATGCCTCCCTTCTGCCTTTAGCCTCACACCCATGGCAGCCTAGAGCTTCACAAAGCTCTAATCCCCTTGTTTCTAATCCCCTTGTCTGTTTCTTCCCCCTATCTTGAAGATGAAGGCCCAGGGCCCAAGTAACTCAGGTGTGACCCAGCAAATTTAGGCCAGAGCAGGCAGGTGAGAGTGGGGGCTCCTAGAGATCATTCACCCTAGCCTTGCTGAATTCTAAGTTGGCAACAAATCCAGCTCATCACTGGCAACGTCCCTGAGTTCAGTCGCTGATGTGGGTGCCTGCAAACCTTGCCCCGATTCTAATCAGCACAGCACCTCGTTTGCATCATTGTTTTTTTCCCTGGGAATTGAGAGTGAAGCTTTCCCTGTCCAAGGAAATCAAGATCACAAAAGGAATTCTGTTAAAAACAGTGTGCTTGCAATCTTTGGATATATACATTACACTAGTGACAGTCATCTGGTAACCCTCATTTTGGCAAAGCTGAGGAATCTTTCCATGGCCTAAGCCAGACCCTGAAGTAGTTTCTGGCCCACATCCTGCAGGAGGCATTCATCTAGGTCACTGCAGGGTGAGGGAGGGAACTGGAGGCCTTGGAGCCAGAGGGCGACTTTCCCCACTGGCTGTGCCTGGACTCTGAGCTGCTGGCTGGAGGTTCAAGGCTGGGAGGGAGACCCAGGCTCTCACTCTCCTAGGGGTGGGTGGGCCAAGACCGACTCTCTGGGCCCTGCTTTGTGCCACCCTCCCACTTTGTGTCAGAAGCAGGCACCAAAGTACAGAAGCCCAACAGTTTACAGGTCTGGTCTTAAGGTTTTAGCTCCGCTTGCATTTGGGCCAGTTCTGTCTTCTCTCTGGGCTGAGTTGTCTCATCTCTAACATGGGTAAGCGGATGGGCCAGAGCAGTCATTTCCCAAGCTTGTCATATGCAAGAACCACCAGAAACACATATTCAAAGGCAGCTCCCCAGAACCCATTCTTCCCCCATCCTGAGATTCTGATTCTGTAAGGGGAGTGGGAAAATCTCAATGTGAACAGGCAGCTCAGACGATTCTCATGCAGGTGGTCCCTGGCCTTTGCTACTAAAATAAGTATCTTGGCTTAAAAGCTCCATGAGTAGGGGCATTTAGTTTACCTCCCTCTGTCTGCGCAGGAACCTGGTTTCTCTCTGGAGTGGAGTCATAAGGCTGAAATTGACATTTCCAGGAGAGGACCAGTGACAGGAAATTCCTCCTTATAGGCTAGGTCTTCCTAATGCAATCACAAGTATTCCTCATGAATGTGAGGACTTAGTGACCGTACATCAGTGATCCTTTCTTCAGAGGTTAAAAATAAACTTCTCCCCCAACTCTTTTTAAAACATTTTGATGACGGCACAATCCACATATGTGCACACGTCAGGACTAAACAGGTTGGCAAAGCTCCACAGCAGAAAGAAACAATTAGTAAATGTGCTCCTTTTAGTCCCAAAGCTAACGATTACAAAAGGCCCAGCTTTGATTAGAGTAATTTGTAAAAGAAAATGTTTAGACATCATATTTGACTTCCAATATATCATGAAATCAAAAACATTTCTGAGTCAATATTTTCATGTGCTTGGCTAGGGTGCTGTGTCCTAATTGACTGAGAAACAGAAGTAGATCCAGAATTTTTTTTTGTGTGTGTGTGTGTGTCTTTCCCCTATGCCATGAACTTATGCAGAATTCAATCAATCAATTGATCAATAGATACTTTAGTAGACAATTCACAGCCTTAAGCTCCATGTGCTTCAAAAATGGCAACAAAACAACTGATCTGAAGACTGTGTTCCTGGTCCCGTAGCAGCCCTAGGAAGGGGTTTGTGATGTGTGCCCGGATATCTTTGTGTAGGTCCTATTTATTTAATTTTTATCTGTTAAGTATTAAAGGTTCTGGTTTGACTGATTTATTCAGAAAAATATGGCTAACGTCATGTGAAGTAAAGCCCGCATCAAGGGTAGCTGATAACGCAAGGGTGGGTTAGGCTGCCTCTCCGTTTTGCCAGAGGCCTTTGCAGGAGAACACAGCGATGGGGGGCAGCTCCTGGCAAGTCTTCCGTGAGAATCGTCCCTGTTTCTAAACTGGACTTGTTTGCTTCCTTCTCCTTTCCTTACTCAGCTTCTCAAGCCTTTGACATGTTCAAGGTTGTGGTCTCAAAGGTTTCTTGTATGTTTTAAACCTGAATCACCCTGGAGACAGAGGAAGTGACCTCAGTGTGTTCCCAGGTTTCCCTCAGGCTGGGTGGACAGAGGTGCCACCTGGGTTCCTCTGGGTCCACACTTCACATTTTGGAATTTAATATTTTCTCCCCTCCCCCCACTCTTGCCTTTTTAAAGAATGTTCTGACTTAAACAATCCCATCCTGTATTTAAAAAAAAAGAGGGGGGGGGGCTTGCATTACATTCCAAAGGTTTTTTTCTTTTTTCTTTTTTTTTTTTTTTGTTAAGAGTCAATGAATTGGCTCCTAATGAAAGTAGAATAAAATCAAGTGAAGGACAAGTCTTGAAATAAAGAACAAAAGCCACAAAGCATAGATGGGTCCCATTTCTGCTTTATGGTAAGAAAGGAATGGCGACGTTGGTGGCTTTGGAGTCGGACAGACCTCTCCTTAAAAGAGTTGGTAACAGATATCTCATTTGGATGAGTTATATTAAGCCCTGGAGGCTGTCCCTCAGAGACTGCAAAACAAAAAAGTAATACTTATTCCCTACGGTTTCCCAGGATTAAGAGCATGAGAGGAGCATCGTGTTGGGCACATATCACGTGCTCAATAAATATAATTTCTTTTCTCTCAAATCACAGGTATATCTCCGACATGCTTCCCTCATCCTAAAGCAACCCTGTTAACAGGAGGATAGGCAAGAATGAGAGGCTTTTGTTTTTAATGAGTCTCACAGATGTGATTCCTGTGAAGCAATTAGATCCGTCTCTTGGCAGAGAAGACTGAATAGGCAAACCTTCAATCAGGGTGCATTACAGTTACCTGGAGATCAGTCTGCATTCCCCACTTCCCTGGGATCAGAAAGGGGAATTTCTTTACAGCTTTGTGTACCTTATGAACCCATTAAGTTAGTTTTCAGATTGCTGTAGCTGCTCAATAAATATTTAAAGAATTGAACCAAAGACCCTCAACTGTTTCTAAAAAATGCAAAACGATCAAAGCGCTAAGTTTTTCTACTGTTGAAATTACTAAAATAAAAGTGCTGTGGACTGAGAGGCCAATTCCCCAAAATGCCTTCAGAGAAGACTTGAGGGGTGACGATAATGATGTAGCCTCCTGACTTTATTATTTTGTAGGGAATGATAGAACTTCACAAAAATACATACCATCGTGAAGAAATCAGGCACATGGACCTCTTCAGAAGCTTTAATGTTTTTATCTTTAAATTAGTTTTATCGTTCAATTCAACTTAATTCAATATAATTTACTTAAAAGCATCGCAATTCAGTATTACCTGCTTTCTTGTTCTTTTGCCCAGATTTAAAAATTTCTTGCCTCTGGTTTATAATTCCTCCTCGAGACAAGGAAAAGCGGGTGCTCTCTCTCTATGGGTGCTTTTCTTGGGGCTCCTTTACACTTTGCTCATGCCTCCATGCCTCATCTATTCTTTTTCTTGCCTTGTAGTTGCTTAAAAGTCAAGTCCAGGGTCTTCATCAAGCCAAGACCTAACCCACCCTTGTAGATCTCTCTTGTTTATTCACCTTGAGCTCTTAGCTTCACGGAATGACTTCCAGTTACCGCAATGTAATTTACACATTAAATGAATTGGATTTAATTGATAATTATCATATCATGCACATGAAGTAGCAATTGCAGTGCAGAAACTCCAGCATGGTCACGTTTGGCGGAGCTGCTGGGGTTTGCCTCCTTAAGGGGACTGAGGAGAGGCCAGTCCCTCCCTGGTTTATATTGAGCTTGTTTCATGATTTCCTTCAATGTTTGATTTGTCCTTTAATCTACTTTCTTTATCTATAAAGCATGTAAGGTTAAATGATACAATGCACAAGTCCTCTGGCATGAGAGACACAAAAGAAATATTAATCAATGTTCCTCTCTGTCCCAGCACCAGAGTCAGGATTACAAAACGGACTCCTAACACTCCTGTGTTTTCCATCCTTGCTGTCCATCTGTCAATGCTGATCACTGTGGGTCAGTGCTCAACACCGAGGCACGAGGGATCCATACCTAAGAATTAGTTCACGATGAGAATCAGAGTTTGGGGACCACTGAATCCGGAAGAAAGGAAAGCTTACCTCCTACATACAGCGGAGAGTCAAAATTCAGAGTGGACTGCTTGGACAAGTTGGTGATGACTTTGGGGCTCCCGCCATCCACAGACAAAGAGAGACTCTGGTCCAGGGCGAGAAGTTCCACAATGTGGAAGTTCCCATCATTGATGGTCTCCACACTACAAAGGAAAAACAGCTTAACTGAGCCTTCTTTTCACAAAATGGAATGAGTTAAAATATTAATACAAACTTCAGGAAGCACTCTGTGGGAAAAAGACACTCATGAAACATTAGTGAAAATAAAGAACAGTAGTTGATTTTGTTTTAAAATGTATTTTTAAGGAGATGCAATCCATTTCAGCTTTCCAGGCACCTAATACAAAATATTTGTCCTCTCATGGGGAGAAGAGGAAATGAGGTATATTTTATCATTATCCAGCAATATTCCCTCAGTAGGTAGAAATTACAAGGATAATTTATGCATTTGCTTTTAATGCCAAAAAAGTTCCATTTATTAAGAGACTGTCTGTTTCTCCAAATAGTATTGAAAAGGAATCCTACACCTGTTCCAGACATATTCTAGAGCAGGCATCCTCAAACTGCAGCCTGTGGGCCACATGAAGCCGTGTGAATTGTATTTGTTCTTGTTTTATTTTTTTTTACTTCAAAATAAGATATGTGCAGTGTGCATAGGAATTTGTTCATATGTTTTTTTGTTTTTTTTTTTAAACTATAGTCCAGCCCTCCGACAGTCTGAGGGACAGTGAATTGGTCCCCTGTTTAAAAAGTTTGAGGATGCCTGTTCTAGAGAAATCAATGGTAGTGGGTCCCTGGATTTCTTGCTCTTATAACACCGTGTATTAGGACTTATCAGAGTCAAACATAGACACAAATATAAAAAGAGTCAACTTGGTGGGATCTCTGCATTGTTTGAAATCTGTTAATTGACAGTCTTCCTTTCTGTGCATTTTTCAGAGGGGTGCTCATCAAGACAAGAGATACAACCACAGGAAGCCTGTGCTCCCTGGAGACACGGGAACAACACATTCAATAAAATGTGTAACCTCATCGTATCTAGAAAATCTGGCAATGATAGGCGTTTTCTAGTTTCTTCTCTAAAACTTTCAAGGGCCAGGTCTAACAATTATTTCCGCCGGCTTCTAAAGTTTTAAAGGGGCCTACTGAAATTCATAAAATGCAAAAAAAAAAAAAAAAGATCAAGAAACTGAGGTGAATGAAAAATGAACATTGAAAAGTAAAATGAAGAGTGCAATTAGGAAACACATGCTGTGTGGTTTTCAAGGGTAGCTGCAAACCTAACCGTGGTGTTGTTTCAGCAGGCAAAAAAGAAAATAGGATCAGTGAAACAGGATAAAGGAAAAATTGGATCAATACACAGTGATGTGTATTGATACACAAGTGTCAACAGTGCACTTACCTTTCACTAGACAGGCAAAATATGGCACAATTGAAGTTGCAGTCAAAAAATAAACAGTGATTATTAAGGATCTCACATAGTGGGCTACTGACCAGAAAGACTGGACGAGGTTTCCAACAAAGAAATATGGAGCATATGCTAGATTATTCTTAAGGAGAATGCCTGTTATTCCCTAAGTGAAATAATTTCCTAAATTTCCAGGCACTAATCTTTAAATTTGCAAAAAAGGTCAAGCTCGAAAATGACAGAAACATGTGTTAACATTTCTGCCTCGTTTCCACTGCTGGAGTCTAATCATATTCCATTGTGTGCTGTTAGAGAATATACAGTTTTTTTTACTTGAGAACAATCTGAACATGAAACTATCTGAGGTTTTCTTGGCTTCAGTTGTGAGGGAAGTCCACGTGTGCAGGATCTTTAAATATCTGTCTCAGACACCAACTTTAAAAATGTTAGATATATTGATCAACATTTTTACCTTCTACACATTTAATTGTGCTCACACTTACCATTAAAGTCGGCAGGGGAAAGAACAGGCTAGGACACCACTTTCTAAATAAAGTTGCAAAGCAATTGCTAGTGGTCTTAATTATAACTCTCTCCTAAGGAGATGT
>CAUYPK010041377.1:0-53789 GCA_963574355.1 Loris lydekkerianus
TCCTAGGACACAAAACAAACCTCAAAACAATCAAAATAATTGAAATTTTACCTTGCATCTTCTTAGACCACAAAGCACTAAAGATGGAACTCAACTCCAACAAAAACCTTCAACCCCACACAAAGACATGGAAATTAAACAACCTTCTGTTGAATGACAGTTGAGTACAGGAAGAAATAAAACAGGAAATCATTTACTTCCTTGAGCATAACAATGAAGACATAAGCTACCAAAACCTGTGGGATACTGCAAAAGCAGTTTCAAGAGGAAAATTTATCACTTTAGATGCCTACATTCAAAAAACTGAAAAGCTTCTGTACAGCTAAGGAGACAACAACCAAAGCAAATAGACAACCTACACAATGGGAAAGGATATTTGCATATTTTGAATCAGACAAAAGCTTGATAACTAGAATCTACAGAAACTCAAATTAATCTACACAAAAAAGCCAACAATTCCATATATCAATGGGCAAGAGACATAAATAGAACCTTCTCTAAAAAAGACAGATGAATGGCTAACAACATATGAAAAAATGCTCATCATCCCTATTTATTAGAGAAATGCAAATCAAAACCACCCTGAGATACCATCTAACCCCAGTGAGAATGACCCACATCACAAAATCTCAAAACTACAGATGCTGGCATGGATGTGGAGAGAAGGGAACACTTTTACACTGCTGGTGGGACTGCAAACTAATACAACCTTTTTGGAAGGAAGTAGGGAGAAACCTCAAAGAACTCAAGCTAGACCTCCCATTTGATCCTGCCATCCCATTACTGGGCATCTACCCAGAAAGAAAAAAATCATTTTATCATAATGACACTTGCATTAGACTATTTATTGCAGCTCAATTTACAATTGCCAAAATGTGGAAACAGCCTAAATGCCCACCAAACCCAGGAATGGATTAACAAGCTGTGGTAAACATATACCATAGAATACTATTTGGACACTAAAAGAGATGGAGACTTTACATGTTTCGTATTAACCTGGATGGAGGTAGAATACATTCTTCCTAGTAAAGCATCCCAAGAATGGAGAAGCAAGAATCTAATGTACTCAATTCGAATATGAAGGCAGTAGATGAGCTAATACAAGGAGGGGGGTAAGGGAATGAGAAAGTAGGGAGAGGAGAGGAGGGAGAAGGAGGGGGATAGTGGTGTATGGCACACTTCTTGGGGGCAGAACACAATTATAAGAGGGACTTTATCTAATAAATGCCAATCAGTGTAACCTAATTCTTTGTAGCCTCAATGAATCCCCAACAATTAAAAAAAAAAAAAAGAATTTAGTAAATTTATGTTAAGGACATAAATTTATATTTATATTAAGGACAAAAGTATAAGGAATGGGGCACAATCTATAGTATATGGAGTTAGGTTTTAGATGAAAATTATCATAGGACTACAATTTTTCATTTGACCAATGGGATTTATATCTGGTCATAGGGGTCCTTTGGGGGTAGTTTGTCTGATTGTCTATTACAGGAAAATTCCACTCTCTATTGTTTTTTGTGGATTTTTTTATAGCACTCATAGTAGATAAATTGAGCCACTGTAAAATATGAGATTCACCATTTATTTCCCTGGAATTCAGTAAGGAGGATTTGGGCCTGAGTGACATAGTGGTAGTTGAAAATATCTGCCTGACCATTCTAGTCACTGGGCAACCTTACTCCATCTTCCTGAACAGCCCAGAATAGCAATGAAAGTTCATTGGAGGCAAGAAAGCACAGAAGGACAGACTTTAAAAGGACCCCTCATGCAAGATTTTAAGACCTAAGGTTGTTTTTATTTATTCTTTTCAAACTGCATCGAATAAGAGAGTTAATTTCTCCTGAACTTTAAGCATTAGATGGGCCTACACCTTCCAAGGATTTTTTTCTTCTTTAAAAGCACAATTGTTGTTCAGTTTCTCTCAGGTGCAGATTCATTAGCTCTTGACTGGCTCTCCTTGTTTGCCGACTACTTGTGGAAAAAGCCATTTACCCTGGTGAATGTCAAGGTTAGTGCAAACTGTCCTTGTCATCAGTCTCTCTGGCAGAAGGTCAGGGATAAGCTTTCCTCAAATGGGCAGCGTCAAACAAAGCAGAGACTGACTTAACTCACCCAAGGAAGAAAGGAGGCCTGGGCAGGGGTTGATAAACATTCCTTTGGGCTTTGAGGACAAAAGATTAACTCCTCCGTTTCCACTTCAAGAACTGCTCACTGGAAGATGCCTGATTACATCTGGATATTTTACAGCATAAGAAACATGCTTATAAGGTAATGACTAGCTCTCTATATCTATCCTGGCTATATCATATCTATCTGCATATCTGTCTGTCTATGGTCATCTATCTCAATTGTTTCAACAAGTATTATATCTAATTTTTCACTTTGGAAGTATATCCCCCATCCTACTCTGATTGATCTTTATCTGCTTTTTAAAAAATATATTTTTCCCCTCAGTTTACTTTTACAGACAAGTTATAAACCATACACAAAAAGCTGCATTATTCTTAAATACACACATATTAATTTATTTTTGTGGAATAATAAAATTGTAAAGTTGGAAGGAACATCAAGATTAACCTTGTCCAATTTTCCATCCAACAATCTCCACAGCAATGTTGGCAGTGGTCATCCAATCTCACTCAGCCTGATCACTCCTAATGACTGACACCACATTCCTGCCTCATAGCGAGAAGGTCCAACGTGGAGAAGCTTTTATCATTAGAGACAATGCTTTGCCTTATACTTAGCTAAACTCCATCTCTGCGGGAGTTTAAGTGCTACCCTCTAATGTGATAAAGAGGCCATCCTTCCTTAACACACCTCTTCAAATATGTGGAAGAATTATCATGCAGTGCATAGGTTTTTCCCTTTTCTTGGCTAATGATCCCAATTCTTGCATGAAATGATTGCCAAATAGTCATTCTATTTGTGCTTCTCTGAATGACATTAGTTTTTGCAATGTGTCTTTAAAATGCAAGATATAGAAATGTGAACTATATACATATTTCAAATGTTGTTGAACCATGAACTCCACGTATATGTATAATATAATTTTATGTATTTTATATAGTATATGATATATATGTATCTATATATATTTATTATTCATCTAATTCATTGATTCCCACATTGATTCTCTGAGAATCAATTAATACCCAAAATACTTTTTACATAAGCTACAGCCAAATAAATTTGCACTTGTATGTTTGCATTCCAATGACAAGACATACACAAACTACATGCATGTGTTTTGAAATTATTGTATCAGATTTTTAACTAAAATGTTAACTGTGCACTCTCAACCACCTGTTATGTTAACACACGAAAGCCTATATTATTCTTCAAGAAACGTTACTGGAAACCCACCCAGTATACTCCTCTTGGGTGCACCATATTCTGTATTCTCCCTTAGTATCTTTTCCTCAGGGTTTTACTAGGCAATTTTGTTTTTCTCTTTCGAAGTTTTCCTCAGAGCTCTTTAAAATCACTAAAATATTGTCCTTTACATAATTTAGGTGACAGTAAACACTTTTTCAGCACAAAAAGTCTTCCTTTTTGGTCCTTAAGTTCAGAATCATTAGTTATAAATGCTAATTTCTATTCAGGGTTAAATTTGTCCCACAGGAGTTTAGAAATGGGACATTCCTAGGTTGTGCTTCTTACATCTTTTGCATTTTGTCTTCTATATATAATTCTTATTTTACTTTCTTGTGATGTTTCTGAATCTTATTCTGGGACATTAATCCTATAAGATTTTCTTTCATCTCTCTAGAATTCCCCATATTATAAAATTATCTGAAACATAAAAAAAAAAGTTCCTCCCTTATTTGTTCTCTTCTTATCCTTTTTTCTGGCAAGGAGACAAACTATCATTTATAGTATATCTGACAATACTGAAAATTAACCTAGAACATAACAGAGCATTAGGTTGGCTCCTGCAGAGTCACACCTTCTGGATATCCAGATGAAAGAGCACCTTGTCATAAAATACTCGCCCAGACCGATTTCTTCAAGGGTTTAGGAGATCCCTGACCACCCTTTGAGCACCACTAGCCCAGACGATCCTCATGGTCCCTTCCAAAAGCCACCCCCTGTCAATGAAGCCCAGTGATGAGGCACATCACTTGTCCCAGTGACGCCCCCCCTTTTAGACACTATGTCCTTCTAAGTTATCCCCTCTTTGCATTTTTTTCATATTAAAACATGGGAACACAGAAATCAGTGGCTGAAACTAAGCTGAAAACTTGTAAAAGAAAGAAACAAATCTCTAAACACTTCTGGAGAATGGACTAAAGTGCTTCTAGTTACCCAAAAGTTGGCAAAGTGCACCCTGGAGGAACTAAGTTGGAGGCTGCAGTGAGCTGCAACGATGCTACTGCACCCCAGCCTGGAAGACAGAGCCAGACCTAGCTCAAAAACGAAAAATCATTGGAAAAAAAAAAAAAGAAAAAAAAAAGAAATGGAGAGATGATTCTGGATTATCCAAATGGGTCCTAAAAGCAATCACAAATGTTCTTACAGAAGGAAGCCACAGGGAGACTTTCCATGGAAGAAGGTGACCGAGATGCACGGTAGCCAGACACTGTGCTGCTGGCCTTGAGCTGAGAAATGCAAGGAAAACAGCTCTAGATACTGAAGAGGGCGAGACCGTGGCTTCCCTGCCAAAGCAGTGATTTTCAACTGGTGTGCTGCGAACATTTTTAAATATCATTAATTCAATTATTTGTGAAAGAAGTTTAAAGCACAGAAAGTATATGTATATATATTTTTTATTTTTTTGAACAACATAATGTAATTGTGCCGCAAAGTAAAAAACATTGAGAAACACTACCCTAGAGCCTCAGGTGGGAGCATGGCCCTGCTGATGCCTTGATTTTGGCCCAGTGAAACTGATCGCAGGCTTCTGACTTCCAGACCAGCGAGGGGTGAGAAATGTGTTATTTTGTGGTGATTCGTTTCAATAGCAATAGCAGAGAGACACCCTGTGTCATGTCCACGTGTGGCACAATCAGGGACGAGAGAGCACCTCTGGGCCCAGAGCTGCACGCGCGGCACATTTGCTCAAGACTTTGTTGTTAAGGGGAGAAGGTACCTCAAGTAGGGTGAGAATTACAGTGATGTCCAGCGTGCTCAGATGAGGTCTAGTGGAGTCACACCTGGGGGTGAGAACCCACCAGTCTTTGGCTGTGTGACCTTGAGCAAATTATGAAATCCCCATCTTTTCAATTCTGGTTACACATCAGAATCACCTGGAGCACTTCAAATTATACCTGTGGCCAGACCCCACCCTGAACCGAGACATCAACTTGGGTAGTCTGGAGTGGGGCTTGGGCATCAGTGCTGTTTATAAGCCCAAAGGTGACTCTATTGTGTGCCAGGGCCAGCACTGCCCCTACCTCACTTAATCACAGCTTCCTCCTCCGAGGTAGAAAGCAAAGTCAGGTTACAATCACGCGGGCACGATGAGCCTTGAATGTAGTCATCTGTGCAAAGTGCTTAGTACGTTATAAACCCTCAGTCAGCAAATGTTACTAGACTTCAACCCAGACAGATGGACCACTTTTCCTGCTTTATGCCCTTTTAGACTTCTCAGAGTGAATAGGAAGGTTCAGTAGATCACTAACATGGTGACATTTTCAGGCACACTGAACCCAAGCACGGCAAACTCCAGGGAGACACAAAACAAGTCTGCATCCCTCAGGCTGTGTTGGGGGATTCCAGTGCCACACTGAAAGCACAAGGCAGCTGCCTGGGACATGTCACCTTGCTAAGTGTCTGGCTCCCAGCATGCCTTAAAGTTGCAAGAAATTATTTATGTATATTATTCTCTGACAAACAGACTAGAATTTTAAAATCCTTTAAGTTTCTGATAGATATGGTGAGGGATTTGAGTTATGATGGACTCACGGGCTTCCTGAAGAGGCAGCCTCAAGTTCTTGGAAATAATTGCTTTTCCTCTCCTGTTCAGCCGTGCTCTTCAGCAGGAGGGAGAGCTTTGGGAAAGGAACCCAGGCGGCTGTTCTGCTTGGGGAAGGGGTGCTCTGTGTTCTGAGAAGTGGAGAATGGTGACAGTGATGATAATATGATTAAGCAGGTTGCAAACGACCCTGTTCAGCACACTAGGTCCTTTGTCCCCATCACCTGAGATGGGCCTAGGTGGAACGGAATCTGAGACACCAGCCCTGGGCAGCTGGAGAATTGTTTGGCTCCCCTCCTTGACCCCCTTTTTCATATCTAGTGACCATTTCCCTAAATAAACATGTCTGTTAAAGGCATTACCCCGACGGGCCAGGCAGAATAGCACCTCCTAAGGTACAGATGCAGTGGCTTTGAACCCAGGGTTCTACTCTACCCTGCAGGTCACCCTTCCTGACCTGGGGCAGTCTCTGCCCCTCCCTGGAATTCAGTTTCCTCTCTGGACAGAGTAACAATATTATTAATTCTTCCTAACACAGAGACAGAAGTGACAATACTGGGCTCATTATCAGCTGTAAAGCCCTAGTGCAGTCATCCAGGTGCTCTAATATGAAATGTCCCCTACCAGTGGACACTCTGGCCTCCTAGCCTCTGCCCTGGGCTCCACCCTCTCCCCATGACTCACCATAGCCCAGGAGGTAGGGGACTTGATTTTTCTAGGCACAGAAGAATTACAGCCAGGCCATTTGCGGACTGACTGGTCCCAATTGGATGTTCTGTTCTTTAGTGTTTTGAACATCATGCCTGGGCCGGGGTCAGGGCCCCTCCTGGGCAGCATTTCTCAGCCTTGATGTGGGCTTCCCAGAAAGCCTCTCCCACCCCTTCTAGCAGAATCTGTGCTGGTGGGGGAAAACTAGGATGCGGCTGGCAATGGAGCCGTTTCTAAGCCAGGAGCCCTGATCTGTCCACCTCCTCCCTTTTTTAACAGGTACTTCTAGTCCAGGAAGTTGCCCTGAGAGGACAGACCTGGCCCAGCTGTCCTCCAGGCACGGTACAGGACCCCTACCTGACCGAGTGAGATCACACTCCCTGGTTCCTAATGGCCTGAGTCCCTTTATATTTCCTTTTTCTCATGAATGTTCCCAGGTATCCTCAGCCCAGGGGCACATCTGGGAAGGACCTGCCCAGGGTGGGAGTGGGGGGTCCAGTAAGAAGCTCCCTCCCATCTGGCTTGCCAATGAGCTCCTGTGTAAGATTTCACGTGAGCTGTGATGTAGCCCAGTCCTCTCACCATGCACATGGTGAGGCAGACAACCCAGGACCCAGGGCTCCAGGACCCCAGCCGGGGCTCTGCCCAGACACCTCATGCTCTCTCCTCCGTGGGTCTAGCCTCCTCTCATGCATACATTCTGCTCTAAGAAATAAATATTCCATGACCCATATTCCATGTGAACATATGTGCAGTGGGAAGCATCTTTATTATTCCAACCCTGGGGCAATTTCTTTCACCACCCTGCAGCTGGTGCCTTAAGCAGGCTGCAGCCTATCTAAAAAGGTTGTTTACGTACCATGCCCAGCACCAGGTGAACCACACCTAGGACTGTGCCACGTGTGGGTTTTCACTATGGATCCTAGTCCAGGCCCTCCCAGGGACTCACTGTGGGACACACAGAAGTCCTCGCCACCCTCTGCCTCAGTTTCCCCATATGTACAATAGTGGTGTTAGTTGAGATACTCTAAGCACCCCCTTGCCTGCCCTCTGATCTGTTCCTAATTAGGGAGGGCTCCTCCCTCTGGATGATCCAGGCAGACCTGTAGTGGAACTTTTAGACCCAGATTTGGAGAAGGGAGACTCAGGGCCAGGTCATTCACCTCCACTAGCTTGCCTAGTGCTTGCAAGTGTGATATTCCAGGCCAAGTTTGAAATTTGCACCACTTAGGAGAAAATTATTTTCTCTCAGCATCAGTGCTTTTATCTGTCAACTGAAGTTGTTAACTATCAGGGTGGGGACTCCTAGTGTGGGATGAGAAAGAATTCTTTGTTTGTTTTTTTTTTGTTTGTTTGTTTTTTGTTTTTTTTTTGAAACAGAAAAACTTTGTCCAGGACTTTGTTGCCCTCGGTAGAGTGCCGTGGCATCATAGCTCACAACAACCTCAAACTCCTGGGCTCAAACAATCATCTGGTCTCAGCCTACCAAGTGGCTGGGATTACAAGCGCTTGCCACAATGCCCAGCTATTTTTTTTTTTTTTTTTTTTTTTTTTTTTAAGAGATGGGGGTCTTGATCTTGCTCTCAAGCTCAGGCTGGTCTTGAACTCCTGAGCTCAAACAATCTGCCCATCTCGGCCTCCCAAAGTGCTAGGATTACAGGCATGAGCCACTGCATCTGACCTAGAAAGAATTCTTAACACAAAGATAAAGATGGAAAAAAGTAAAAAGTTGATTTTACTTCCTAAGGCAGGGAAGGGCATGGCATGAGATAAAGAAAGGAGATGTGCTAACAGAAAGAACATAAACTATGGTCTATGTGTATCACGGACTTGGCTTCTTTTGTATTTACCAGGATGGAGTTGAAGAACATTTTCCTTAATTATCTCAAAAATGGAAAAGCAAGGATCCCATGTACTCAATACTAAGTTGAAACTAGTAAAGTAACAACTACAGGCCCACATGAAACAAAAAACAATTAAATTCAAGCAGGGTGGAGGAGAGGAGGCTCAGTAAGCACCCTTCCAGCCGGTACGGTGCAGGGGTGTATGGCACACCTCCTGGGTGAAGGACTCAACTACGACTCAGACTTTACCTGACAGATGCAAACCATGTGGCTAATGGTGTGTATCCTCATATTAATCCAAATTTTTAAGAAACAAAGGTTAAAAATAGTTAATGTTGTTAGCTGATAGCAAAAAGCAGATGTGTAACAGCAGCATCTGTTACCCTCTCCCTTTTCTGTGAAGCTGGCTTATCAGTCTCCTTAGAACAGGGGTCCTCAAACTGGGGCCCACGGGCCGCATGAGGCGGTGTGATTGTATTTGTTCCCGTTTTGTTTTTTTACTTCAAAATAAGATATGTGCAGTGTGCCTAGGAATTTGTTTATAGTTGTTGTTTTTTAAACTATAGTCCGGCCCTCCAGTGGTCTGAGGGACAGTGATTGGGCCCCCTGTTTAACAAGTTTGAGGACGCCTGCTAGAATGTGATCTGGCAGGAACTGGGACCCTCTCCTTTTATCTTCTCAACGCTTTTCAAGTGCTAGAAAACTCTCAAATAAAACAATTTGAGCCTCAGTTGGCTAATCTTAAAAACAATGAGTTAAGCCCCAGGTGGCTAATCAAAGGGATGTTCTGTGTGGTAATCTTTTTCTTCAAAGGGACAATTGCATGTTGTGAATTTTCTCCTCTGTTTTCTGTGAGATAGTTTATCTTTTCTCCATTAGATAATTTACTAGTAATGCCATCCTTACAATAACTTTTGTCCTCATAGCTGAGTTGGAAATGTCTGTGGCAGAGCCTGCAAGTTCTCCCCCAGTATCTGTCTTCCATACAGAAATGGAAGCCTCTGGCTCAGCACCTGTAACTCAACGGCTAAGGGTGCCAGCTACATACACCGGCACTGGCGGGTTCAAATCCAGCCTGGGCCTGCCAAATAACAATGACAATAACAACAACAACAAAAAATAGCTGGGCATTGTGGTGAGCGCCTGTAGCCCTAGCTTCTTGGGAGGCTGAGGCAAGAGAATCACTTAAGCCCAAGAGTTGGAGGTTTCTGTGAACTATTAATATAACGCCACAGCATTCTACCCAGGGCAACGTAGTGAGACTCTGTCTCAAAAAAAAAACAAGATATTTTGATTACTCTAAACAAAGACTACATTTTCCAGCCTCCTTGCAGCTACTCGTACCAGGTGACTAAATTCTTGCCCATGGGCTACAAGTGCAAGTGTTTGGAGGCAGCTTTGGGGAGCCTTCCTTCAAAGCAGCAGGCATGCACGTTTGCCTTTTTGTCTTCTCCATCCCTCCCTGCATTCTGTTGCCTGAATGTGGATGTGGTAGCTGCCATTTTGGATCACGAGGACAGTGCCCACTGCTAGAGATGGCCAAATTGGGATTTGGAAAGTGGGCATATCCTTGAACAGCCTTGAGCACCTCTCAACTGCTTACCTCTGGGCTTCTTTTACAATTTCTCTCATGGTGTGCTGTGAAAAATTTTAAAGATCATTAAAGGGCCAGGTGCAGTGGCTCAGGCCTGTAATCCTAGCACTCTGGGAGACCGAGGTGGGTGGAGAGCCCTGAGCTCACAGGTTCGTGACCAGCCTGAGCAAGAGCAAGACCTTGTCTCTAAAAATAGCCGGGCGTGTGGCAAGAGCTTGTAGTCCCAGCTACTTGGGAGGCTGAGGCAAGAGCCTCCCGTGAGCCCAAGAGTTTGAGGTTGCTGTGAGCTATGAGGCCATAGCACTCTACCGAGGGCAACAAAAAGAAATTCCATCTTAAAAAAAAATTTAATTTAATTATTTTCAAAAGAAGTTCAAAGCACAGTAAGTATATATGTTTTTTATTTTTTTTAATCAACATAATTCAAGTGTGGTGTAGAAGTTTAACAATAGGTTCAAGTGTTCCAGGAGATAAAAAGGGTTGAAAAATACTGATTTAGATCACCTCCTGTCTTATGTAAGCTGTTGTTGTCAAGGTCTCTGTTACTCAGAGCTGAACCCAATCTTCACTCACTGCCTTGGGAACTGATGAAACTAAGTGGTTCTCATCTAACCAAGTCATTCTCCAGGCTTAAGGTCCCTCGGTGCCCGCAGGATGACACCCAGACTCCTTAGCAAGGCACCTCGGCCCTCTGTGGCTCTCTCACTGGTCTCTGTGCAGACCATCGTGCCCCAGGCCCCAGCCGGGAGAGCTGCTTGCTGTTCCAGCCATAGGGCTCCCTCTCACTCTGCACCTGTCTTCCCGAAATGCCATTTCTCCCCCCGATTTGAGGTTCAAGAATCGGCTCAAGCATCACCTCCTCCAGGAAGCCTCCCCTGACTTTCCCTGGCTTTGTTTTGTTATTTTGTCCCATTTGCTATTTCTCTGCTCTCTTGGCTCCACTGGGCTTTCTCACAATGTGTGAGAGAAACACTCCAGTTTCCATGTCTGTCTGGCTCCCCAATCTGTGAACTGCCTGAGGACAGGGATGGTGTCTGATTCTCTGCATTGCCAGGGCCTGGCATGAGTAGCTGTCAGTCACAGGAGCTGCATGAAGGAAGGCATGGTGGGTGGCTTGCTGATGTGGAAATGGCCAGACTTTTTGAGGGGCTATGCTGGGGACATAGTCTTTGAACCAGAACTGGCTGGAGACAGAGTGGAAGGCATGGCTCTCCTGCTCCAGCCACCTAGACCCCAGCCCTGCTGAATCCAAGAAGCCCTTATGTGCACCTTGGCAAACCCACACCACATGTTGTTGACAGTGGGGCAGCACGTCAGTCTTGCTCAATCAGCAAATGTGTGAAGATACACTGCGGCCCTGCCAGCACTTTGTACTTCAATCAAAATAACAGGATGGGAAAGTCAATTAACTGGTTTCACAAATAGCAGCAACTGGACTCCAAAATTTGTATTCCAAGGACTCTGCTGCCAATGTAACAGCTTTACCACAACTTTCTGGGACCCTGGGCTCCTAGTGGCCCTTTCATCCATTTCGTAGTCTCCTCTTTTTACAGTAGTGACCACAGAGGACCAGAGGGAGGAAGTTGCCCAATGTCACACAGAGAGGCTGGAGCTGGGACCATGAGCTCTGACACCCAGTTTGTACCCTTGGCACCACCCCGCCCAGGTCAGTGATTACTATGTAATAATTAATTGTGGATTTAGATAAAACATGGACACGTGGGGCTCAATATTGAGGGTCATAAAGAGGTAGATCCATTAGGGAGTCTCTGAACCATGAGGACATAGTCTATTGATTTGGTAACATAATCTCTCTCTCTCTCTCTTTTTTTTCATTTTTTATTATGAGCAAATTTCAATATACACAAAAATAGAATAATGACCCCCTTTGTACTCAGCAACTGCCAGCTTAAGTAATTATCAGCACCTGCTGTTCTTGGTAACATAATGTAGAATCTTATTTCCTCTTAAGAAATTGAAGGAGACACATGCTACAGCCAGAATGATTTTTGAAACTAGAGCATGTCAAACTCCTTCCCTTCTTTCTTCCTCCAATTCCTTAGTCAGATCCTCTGCTCTTGGAAGGAAGATCTCAGATGTGGATATCTCTAGGTTTCTTTTAGGCGAGAGAAAAGTATACTTTCTCTTGTTTAAGCTGTTTTTATTTTGGGTTTTCTCTTATGTCAGTAGTTCTCAGACCTGGAATAAATGAAGAAGCTTTAAAATAAAATAACAAAACCAATGAGCCCAGTACAGCACCCAGGGCAGCCTATTGACCTAGAGTGCTGCTCAGGTGTCTGCAGTTCTGAAAGCTCTCTGGGTAACGCTTATGCGCATATACGCAGCCACAGTGGAGAACCATCATTTAATTATCCATGTCTGACCAACTCTAGTTGATACAGGGTTCAGCTGAAAGGCCATCTTCTCCTAAGAAGTGCAGGGAAGAATTCCTTCTTCCACAGAGCTCAGTACTCTATTAGAAAGCGCATTGCAGTTTACCACACTGGTTTAGTTTGCTGTCATCTGAGCTCCTCTGGGGTGTATGGCTCAGGAGTCAGAACTCTTACCCAAGCCCCCAAAACCCCCCATGGTCTGGCCCCTGCATCTTCCAATGCCATTGCCCCCTTGGTTTTGACTTGGCTGCCCTTGTCTTTTTTCAGTTCCTTGAATGTGTCTTGATCTCTCCTACCTCAAGGCCCGTGCACCTGCCTGTCCCTTTCCCTGAATCTTAACCTACCTCCCTGCCCCTGACTTGTGCTTTGGCTTCTGTCTTCTACCCTGGCTACTCAAAGGGTGATCTGGGCACCAGAAGATGCAGTATTGGCATCACTGGCACACTAGAAATGCAGAATAGAAAGCACTTATAATAGCAACCTTTAACAAGCTCCCCAGAATACATATAATACTTTAGTGCTAAGTTCTTACGGAAAAATAAAGTTGGGGTAGGTGTGGGAGTAGGAGAGTCCCATTTTCAGAAGAACAGAGAAATGGTGAGCAAACAAAACCAAGATGTCCACCCTAATTATGGTACGTCTATTCCATATGTTACTGTTGCCATCTGCTCTGCTCCATGTTGGTCAGGGACTATAAACTCAAAAGTCTATAAGAGCTATAAATGAAAGAATCAGAGTGTTAGTTTCCTGTGACTGCTCAAACAAATTATCACAAACTTAGTGGGTTAAAACAACACACATTTATTATGTTATGGTTCTGGAAATCAGAAGCTTGAAATGTGTCTCATTGGGCTAAAATCAAGGTGTCAGCAGAGATGCAGTTCTTTTACAGACACTAGGGGGAAAGTGGCTCCCTTTCCTTTTTCAGCTGCTCCCATTTTTTGGCTGTGGCTGCATCATTCCAACCTCTGCTTCCACCCCCACATCTCTGTCTCTGACTCTTGTTTCCCTTAGACTTTGTGATTACATTGGATTTACTCATAATCCAGAATAATCTCCCCACCTCAAGATAACTAACTACAAAGTCTCCTTTTGCCATGTAAGGTATTATCTTTACGGGTACAAGGGATTAGGATAGAGGTATCTTTAGGAAACATTATTTTGCCTACTGTAATCAGTGACCCTGGTACGAAGCAATAGGGAGTGTTGGGGTCTGTGGCAAACTGAAAAGCAAAGGCCCTGTCTAAAGGTGCCACATGTTATCTTTAGCTGACTAACTGTTCCTTATGGGCATGTAGACCTAGCTAGGTCTTGCAAATTTTCAAGAAAAAGTAGAAGTGTAAATTTTTAATGTGAAATAGTTATCATTGAACTGAACTGGGTTTGTTTGCCCTTATGCAATGGAAAACCAAACACTGATGTATTGAATTTTTGAAGCATGAAAGGTTTAACGTCAAGTGACAAAAAATGGGAGTTAGAAATCAGGCTCACATCAGTCCCCTGGGCTGGAGGTTAGGGCAGGTTTTATGATCAGAGAGTAAGGATGAGATATGATCTGATTGGATCTTGCAATGGGGTGATGCCAAGGTGTGATCTGATTGGATTCTGGATCCCGCCATGCAGTATCCTCTTCCTAATTCAGTAGCCACTCCCCAGTCCAAGCAAGCACTTAGGTTCCACCTGTGGTTGCACACTTGGTTCATCTGGGCATGCTCAAGTTATTTGACCTTCAATGGGGGGGAAGGGGGAAAGGGGTCATGCAACTGAAAAACAACTCACAACTTTGTAACAAAAAAGTGGAACTAGATTGTTATGATGTGGTTTAAATAGCTGAATTTTTAAGCGTTAGAAAGCATAAAAGGTGGGGGGGAACCCACAATCTCTTCTGGGGCCAGAGAATATGTGCTGGCTTGAGACTAGAGCTGCCAGTTTGTGGCCTCTGATCCAGAGCTTCCTCACTAGGGCAATTGAGGTAGTATTGATTTATTTCGTGTGGCTTGTCACTATGCCAGTGGGAAAAGTGGCAGGCAGGTATGAAGTGCAGGCCCCCTCAAGGCCCCAGGGAGGGGTTGATGTATTCCTCCTATATACCACCCACATTCTTCCCTTTGTAATTTCATTCCTTGACCTCTACTTAAACCCCTCCCCAACCCCATCTCCAAGATGAAGCTCCCAAGGCACTGCCTTCTTTGATTGCTGCATAGGTCATTTGTACATGGCTTTTCTCCTTGACCTTAACATGAGGGGAGGAGCCATGACCAGGGCAGTGCAGTCATAGCTAGGCCTTCTGCTCTGCTAGGACAAACTCACGGATGCCATTGCCATGTGTAAGTGCTGCAGCAACCTTCTTTTCTCACCCTTTTCCTCCTCCTCATCATCATCTCAGCTGAGTACTTCTAAGTTTCATAATGATATCAATATATGTTCAAGAAAACAGAAGCCTTTCTAGGCATTTTGAGTAGGAAGAGATTTAATTTAAGAAATTAAAGCCTTATATACGTGCTGGAAGGCTGGAAAGTCAAGGGCAGGAAGCCGTTTCCAGAAATCTGGAAATGTTGGGATTATGAAGAGGCTACCACCAGTGTTCTCCGCGGCCTAGAGCCTTGAACTGGAAGCTTCTCAGGGGCTCCTCAAAGCTATGGGTAGAAACCCACATCTCCAGATGCCCATGCACCAGCCACATGTTCTGCTTCCATCCTAGTGTTATTGGTAAACCTATGCAATTGTCTGGCTGCTAGTTTGAACTCTGATACTAATTCCCTGTGTGACATTGGGGCAAGTGCCTTTCCCTTTCTGGGTCTCAGTTGCCTTAACTATGCAAATGAGATGCAGAGGGAGGGAAGAAGGTGGAAGCCAGGTAGGCAGAGGGAGCACTGAGTCTGCGGCAAATCCTCAGGGCTGGTTTTACTTAACAACATTAAGACTTTCATCATGTTCACAGGATAAGCTTAACTTAGGGGTCCACTTAGGAAAATAGAGGAAACAACCATGTATTTTGGTTTGACTTTTAAATGCATCTTGTTTTTACATTTCCATTCCCTGTAAGTCCCTCACCTTCTTGACCCAATCTTCCCTTATCAGTTCTAATGCAGAGAAGGATTATGCTCAGTACAGAATAAATGTCCATTACCCCAGTACATGTCACATGTCTTTTTATTTGGAATCTATCTGATCTGTTTATCATTCTCAGAGCTGAAATCTTCTTCAGGAACTTTCTAGACATATAAGGCTTTAAAGCACCAAAGGATAGAAATAGCACCCCCGCCCCACCCCCAGCCCAGTGCTAACACATCCCAGG
Organism: Loris lydekkerianus; assembly: GCA_963574355.1. Lineage (NCBI taxonomy): Eukaryota > Metazoa > Chordata > Mammalia > Primates > Lorisidae > Loris > Loris lydekkerianus. The sequence goes on from CAUYPK010041377.1 coordinate 15,758, forward strand.
GTGACATTCCCTGAAGATAATGACCTGACTGTGGCTTGTGTTATCTCACCCTTTCCCCCTTCAATCCACATTGGCTCCAGGCCCAATATCCATTACAGAGGCCTGGATCTGTTTCATTAATTAGAAAGCTGAATCCAACACATTCCTGAAAAATAGTCAACCTTCTGCAAAAATAATTTGTGCATTTTACCCTCAGCCACTGCACATTCTGCCTTCTTTCCAAGCCATAAACGTCCTTGTCTGAACCTAGGATTTGACACATGGTTGTTTGTCTCTCCTCACATCCCTTCAGGGCAGCCCCTCCCACCCTGAGCCAGCTCTGCTTTGTCCCAAGTTCTTCCCCTGCCTTCCTGCAACTTCCCTTCGCTGGTCTGGCTCTGCAGATCCTGTCTGGTTTTGCTCTTCAGAGATTTGGAGGGTGCAACCTTGTCCCATCAGTTCTAAAGGGTGAACCCTTCTCAATCCCCTCCAATACTTCAGCTGCTCCTCTCAGGGCATGGCCTCCAGCCTTCCCAGTGGGGCTACTCCCTGTCTGCTGGTGGCCCCTCAAACCTGCCACAGCTTTCCAGTGTGGTCTGACCACCTGAGCACTGGGACTCCTCTGTCAGGGACCTGCTGCCTCTATGGACAAGGCCTGTTGAAGACTGGCCAATCAATCATTAAGTCAATCAACCCCAGAGTGCCATGGCGGTGCCCTGGGGGTGCTAGGCTCTGAGTCTGTTAGGGGAGGAAGGGGGCGGGGCTCACACAGTGGCTGGGAACCTGAGGAAAGTGTGAGCAGCAAGGTGTCAAGATGCAAACGAAGAGCTGAATTTTGTAAGAGTGGTGAATGTTCTAACCACGATAGGGTAGCAAAAGAGTCCACAGCAATGTAGCTTGAGGTAAAGAACTGGGTGAATTGCGTCTGAGCAGTTACGCATGAGCACTCTGCTTGTGTGGAGAGGTAGGGATTTCGTACAGGGGATTGAGGCTGACAGAATTGTTGGAAGGAGCAGAGGAATAAGTAGCCCTTAGCTAGACCAGGACTGACCCACCTGCCTGGGGACTCGCGGAGGCCCCCTCTGACACACTCTTACAGCCTCTGCAGAGCAGGGAGCAGAAGTCAAGGAGTGGCAGCTGCAGCTGTCAGTTCACTCTAGGAAGCTGGACAAGGGACAGACACTGCCTGACACAGAACATCTCACAGTTCTGCCATCTTGCCAGTGACATCCTACAGTGCAGAACAATGCCCTCTGACTTGCTCCCAACTTTCACTTTGGCAGAAGTACTGGCACCTAGTTCACCTGCAGAACTCTAACTGGGAGAGGTTGGGAAACGTGGCTGTTGGCTTTGAGACCTCTCCACCAGGAGGGTGCAGTGCGTGGCTGTCGGTGGTCCACGTGGGCATCATGTTAGTCTGTGGCAACCGGTGGAGACAATCAAATGTCCAACATAGAACGCCCACAGAGGAATTCTATGCCGCCTTGGAGAGAATGATGTCGTAATGACTACTACCATCCTTTTCTGTGTTATCCAAGGTTTTTCCACTGTGTATATATATTCTTAGGACAAAACCTTGATTTTTGAAAGTGCACAAATATAAAATCTTCTTTCAGGAACTGGGGAAAAGAGTGGTGAAAGTGGGAGACACTCGGAAATTAGCGAGGTGAGCCAGAGAAGGGGTCAAGGCGACGTTCCAGGATGTCAATCTGGATGGGTTGGAGACTTGCCAAGCGCAGCTAGCGGCCAGCCTGGAGGGCCTTCCTGTGTGACCTGCGCCCTGGCGCTCTCTGGGTCTCAGCTTCCCCACCAAACACGGAGTCTTAGGACCCCAGATCCCAGCAGCGTGGCCACTCAGCCTGCGGAGCTGAGGGAGGGGCACCAGAGCAGTATGGGCTGCCGCCCGGGGAGAGGTAAGGTCAGGAAAGGGGGGCGCAAGGACCCGGCTGACGCCTGGCCTCCAGCCCCTGGAGGGAGGAGCTGCCGCGGAGGTGGCACCCCAGGTGCAGGCGGAGAGCGGAAGCCCTGGAGGGGTGCAGGAGGCGGGGGGGGAGGGGGGGCGGGGGCGGAGTGCAGGAGTTGGGGGCGGAGGCGGGGTGCAGGAGGCTGGGCACCGGAGCCCTGGGTGGGCCGCTGCTTGGACAAGGGAGAGACGAACCTGAGCCTGAACCCGAGCCCCAGCTGAACTTGCCGCAGGTAACTAACACCTGTCGCCCTGGCTCCTGGTGACTAGTTTGTTCCCCCCTGAGCCAGGCTTCCCCATCTGGGGGCCGGCCTTTCCGCCGGGCACCGTAGGACACCTTCCACGCCCCCCTCCCTTGCCCCAGCCTCCTACCCCGTCCCGGCTGGTGCTAGATGGCCCTCAGGATACAGACTCCCAAACCTAAACACCCCTGCCTGCCCAGCCCACTTTTGGGACTTACGCCCCTTGTCCGCCCAAGGGGTGGGCGCCGCTGGTCCCCCTAAGGAGGAGGCCCACGCCTTCCCTCACGGCGCTAATACAGGGTGAACTGTAAAAAATGCCCATGAACGGGAGGAAATGTGAAGCTGCGTGTCTTCGCAGAGTCCCTGAACCTCTCTGGTGCCCAGCCTTTTTCCAGAATGGAGTCATCATCCACCCTGACCATCCAGGGGCTGCCAGGGAGGCTTTGAGAGTTTAGGGTGAGAAGATGGCCTGCAAATTGTAAAGCATGGTGTACCTGTGAGCCTGATCTTTCTCTCCCCAGACCACATGTAAGCCTGGAGCGCAGGAACAGTCTTGGTGTGGTGGGAAATATTTGCCAGCTTGGTCTGTAACCACCTCTCCTCACTGCTCAGCCCTCCAGGTCCCTCCAGTCCCCTTTTCCCCACATCTCCTCCCTCAGATTCCTCTCCCTTGGCTCCTGGCCTGTTGGTAGCAAGGCCACTTCAGTCCCAGCATGTGGCAGAGCCTTGAGCAGAATGGAACCTGGGGGTACCTCTCAACTTCCCCTGGATGGGGGCTTTTCTGGTCAATACTGGAGGACTGGAGGCCCTTACTACAGTCTTGCTTTCCTGAAGGAATTATTTATTCCTCTCCCCATGGCTGGTGAGGGGCAAGGGGAATGGGGAGGTGGGGGAGAGTCGGGTAGTGCAGAGGTGGAGGGGTAGGAGACAAGCAGGTGCAATTCCTTTTTGCTGCTGGGTGTGGCTAGGTTCATGTGAGACAGCAAAGGCTGAGGAATTTAATCCTGGCTGGAGAAAAGCTGCTTCATCTTGTAACTTTGCATACTTTAATTTTCATTTAATAAATCTTACATGCTGTTTAAATTTGATAGTAGTTGTTGTTTTTCAAAAGTCTATACTATTGGGTGGTGCCTGTGGCTCAAAGGGGTAGGGCGCCGGCCCCATATGCCAGAGGTGGCAGGTTCAAACCCAGCCCTGGCCAGAAACTGCAAAAAAAAAAAAAAAAAAAAAGTCTATACTATTTTCAGAGCCCTAGCTGAGAATAAACAGACCCTCTTCCCAGCTGCTGCCTGACTGGTCACACCTCTGGGAGAGCTGAGGTGGAGCTGGGGGCCTGTGCTGGGGACCAGGCTAGCTGGTTTCTGGTGTTCCTGGTGGGGAGAATGTGTCAGGCTTTTTATATGCAACATCCAATTCAACCTTGCCCCATTTCACACATATCACGGGGAACTGAAACACAGAGGGGAAGTGACTCAGGTGCTTGCAGAACAACTGTCACTGAGTCCCTCTGATTTCTACTCAAGTCTTGGGTCAATTCTTAAATGGCCTTTGTGGAAGTTTCTGCGTTTCCTTAGGATGTCATTCAGTAACTCTCTGTTCAGCAGCTGCTCGGTAGCATCCATAATTCTAGTTTTAGGAACATGGAAAAAACAATCCCTGTCCTCCTGGAGCTGACATTTTATTGGAGGAAGACAGACAATAAACATGTAAGCCTGTAATGACAGGGTTTGGGGGTGAGATGAAGAAACTTCCAGCAGCGTGTGGGGTTAGGGAGTGCTGGGGTGGGAATAATTACAGTTTAATAGGCCTTGCTGAGGAAATGTTATTTGAGCAAAGGCCCAGCAGAGGGGAGGCAAGCAGCAAGGTAGAGCATGACAGAGCATGACCAGAGAGTCCTCCAGGGCCCTCACACCCCTTACAACCCATGCCTTCAGAGATGACACTCCTTTAGGCTGGAATCTGCGGAGGTCTGGCCTGGTGGGCCTCTGGGGGTCTCCTTGCCTCTGTCTCCTGGTCACTGTGAGTGCTCTCTTCCTCTGCAGAGTATCAGCATGCTGCGCTGCCTGGTGCCCCGGCTGCTTCACCTCCATGGCAGGACGGCCACATACTCCTCAGCAGCAGCCCTCCCAAACCCCATCCTGAACCCAGACATCCGCTACAATCAGCTGTTCATCAACAACGAGTGGCAAGATGCGGTCAGCAAGAAGACCTTCCCAACGGTCAACCCGTCCACGGGGGAGGTCATCGGGCATGTGGCCGAAGGGGACCAAGCAGATGTGGATCGGGCCGTGAAAGCCGCCCGGGAGGCCTTCCGCCTGGGGTCCCCATGGCGCCAGATGGATGCCTCCGAACGGGGCCGTCTGTTGAACCGCCTGGCTGACCTAGTGGAGCGGGACCGTGTTTACTTGGCCTCCCTGGAGACCTTGGACAATGGGAAGCCTTTCCAAGAGTCTTATGCCTTGGACCTGGATGAGGTCATTAAGGTGTACCGCTACTTTGCTGGCTGGGCAGACAAGTGGCATGGCAAGACCATCCCCATGGATGGCGAGCATTTCTGCTTCACCCGGCATGAGCCGGTTGGTGTCTGTGGCCAGATAATCCCATGGAACTTCCCCTTGGTCATGCAGGGCTGGAAGCTTGCCCCGGCACTCGCCACAGGCAACACTGTGGTTATGAAGGTGGCAGAGCAGACCCCCCTTTCTGCCCTGTACTTGGCCTCCCTCATCAAGGAGGCAGGCTTCCCCCCAGGGGTGGTGAACATCATCACGGGCTATGGCCCAACTGCAGGGGCAGCCATTGCCCAGCACATGGACGTTGACAAAATTGCCTTCACTGGCTCCACTGAAGTGGGCCATCTGATCCAGAAAGCCGCTGGCGACTCCAACCTCAAGAGAGTCACCTTGGAGCTTGGCGGTAAGAGCCCCAGCATTGTGCTGGCTGACGCTGACATGGGCCATGCCGTGGAACAGTGCCACGAAGCCCTCTTCTTCAACATGGGCCAGTGCTGCTGTGCGGGGTCCAGGACCTTTGTTGAAGAATCCATCTATGATGAGTTTCTTGAGAGAACCGTAGAGAAAGCTAAGCAGAGGAAAGTAGGGAATCCCTTTCAGCTGGACACCCAGCAGGGCCCACAGGTGAACAAGGAGCAGTTTGAAAAAATCCTTGGGTATATCCAGCTTGGCCAGAAGGAAGGGGCAAAACTTCTCTGTGGTGGGGAGCGTTTTGGGGAGCGTGGTTTCTTCATCAAGCCTACAGTCTTTGGTGGTGTGCAGGATGACATGAGGATTGCCAAAGAGGAGATCTTTGGGCCTGTGCAGCCTCTGTTCAAGTTCAAGAAGACTGAGGAGGTGATTGAGAGGGCCAACAACACCAGGTATGGCTTGGCTGCCGCTGTGTTCACCAGGGACCTGGACAAGGCTATGTACTTCACCCAGGCACTCCAAGCCGGGACTGTGTGGGTAAACACCTATAATATTGTCACCTGCCACACGCCATTTGGAGGCTTTAAGGAATCTGGCAACGGGAGGGAGCTGGGGGAGGATGGTCTTAAGGCCTACACAGAGGTGAAGACAGTCACCGTCAAGGTTCCTCAGAAGAACTCGTAAGAATAGCCCGTGCAGAAGCCCAACCTCAGTCTGGGGATTCCATAAATTCCTAGATCAATGGTTGCAAAACTTTTGGCCATGGATCCCTTGTATTCGTTTCAAATGAATTCTTAGCAAGAACCCAACAAATAAGATAATTCAATCAGAGCTGTTCTATTTGAAGCAGGGAAAAAGGCTGGGCGCAAAGTCCACCTGCTCCCCAGTCCCCTTGGTGGCCTGTCAGTTGCTTCCATGGAACTTTAGGAGTCTCTGGAAGACAGATTAAAAACCTCAGATCTAAACAATAGTTTTTAGTTCTTCCTGCTGATCCAAGGACTTTCCATTGGGCTAACTTGACGGTTTAGCAGCCAGACTCAACTCAGAAGACTGGAAGGCATTAGGAGTTTTGAACTAGGTGGACACCAAATCTTCATTGACTTACTCTGAAAACCCGGGTGCTTTTTCTTTTCTAAGTACCAGTCTGGTTGTTTTTCTTTGTGGCCCTTTATTTTACTACTGATTTTCCTTAATTTGAAGGGAGAAATAGGCAAAGAATATGTTTACATGATCATACCTTTAAATAAGCTTAGACACCCCAAATGTCCATCAACTGATAATTGGATAAAATATTCCATGGAATGTATTTCCATTGGACTATTCAGACATAAAAGGGAATGAAGTACTGACATAAATCACATGAGGGAACCTTGAAAACATTCTAAGTGAAAGAACGTTTCAGACATACAGGGCTACAGATTGTATGATTCCATTTTTTATGAAATCTCCAGACTAGCTAAGTCCATAGAAACAGAACGTAGATGAGAGGCTGCCAGGGGCTGGAGAGGAACTGCTGGTAAGTATGGGATTTCTTCCTGGGAGCTTTTGAAAGTGTTCTGGAATTGAACAGTGGTGGTGGTCACACAGCTTTGTGAATACACTAAAAACTATGGAATTGTTTAATCATGGCATGTGAATTAAGTTCATTTAAAAACAAAAATAAACTCATTCATTATGTTAATAAATACATTTTGTCTCTACCTTCTCTTGCTGCTGAACATTTTGCAGAGTCTTGGGAATGGAAGGCACCCAGGTAGTGTCACAATCCCAAGCCAGGTGCAAAAGCCCCCTCTACAATGTTTCTATTTTTGTTTTCTCTTGGCTGGGTAACAAGGTGCAGCTTTAAGACCCACAGAAAAAACTCAGGTTCCTGCCCATTTCATTTTGAAACTTCCACTGGTATTCCCTTCTCACCCTCCCACCAAATCATACCCAGGGTCATGGCCATCCTGACATGCTGGGGGTTTCCTGAGTTTCAAGTGGCAGAGTCTTGCTGCTTTATTCCCCAACGGATGGTAGTAAAGGTAAATCCAAGCTAGTCAGGCCAGGATGCAAAAGTGGAATGCTGGGCCTCTCTCTCATGGTCTTCCATCTTTCCAAATTGCTTTGCTTACAAGTCTCACTACTTTTAACTCTGCTCATCCTTGTGAATGCACACGCTGGCTGTCTCTTTAACATCTTACCATCTTGCCTAGGCATCAAGATGATTTTGTTAATTATCTTATCTTGGGTTTGGCTAGAAACTTTCTTGGAGTTCGGTGTCTATGTAGATTCCTCTCCTCCCCTTCCTAGGACCTCCTTTCTACGCCATTTGTCTTTGGCTGAGGTGACCCTGACTCCCCTAAACTGCTTCTTCTATTTCTCCTGAAGGCTGCTGGCACTTTTGCTACACAATAGTGAAAGTTTCTTGCAAACAAATGCACTGAGGAAATGGGAGTGAATGGGTGGCTGGGTGTCTCTAATGGCTAACAGACAGCATCCCAATATTTTAACAAACTCATTCTTTATTTGATTCTCAATACTTCTTAATCAAAGAGGAACTTTGTAGACGGTCTCTGTATGGGATTGGGAAAAGGCAATCTCCCAGCCCTGAAATTCTGAGACTGAGGCAAATTGTTAATCAGCTCAGCCCTTGTGGCCCCTCTCAGTGCATTTGACCATTTCTCTGAACGTAGAGGCTTGTGGGCAGGGAGATCTAACTGGGCATTGTAATTCAGGCCAGACGCTCCCTGCAAGACTCAAACTGGGTGGGACATGCAGTGGTTCAGCGGCATCCATCTGCTCAGCAGACTTTGACCAAGCTCTGACTCTGTCAAACATGGTGCTAGGCACCTTGACATGCGATTGAAGCAGGTGCTGGAGTTATTTCTCCCCCCCCCCCCCTTCCCAGATCTGGACATGGAAGCTGAGAGATTTAATAAGCAGCTCATTTTGAGTCAGTACCCCATCAGCATTTACGAGTGCCCATAAACAGGGATGTGCCAAGGGGCACACCTAATCCCACTTGGCTGATCCTGACGGAGTGATGGGCAGTGCCCACCAAGTCCAGCATACCCAGCTTTTCTGGATCCTTCAGGGCTGCAGTTCAGTCACTGGTTCTCTTGATCAGATCTGAGCTTGTGGGAACTTGGATTTGAGTTGACTCCATTCTGTGTGTGAGGCCGCCCTCTGGTGGCCACTTTGTTAATAAATTTACTCAGCTCATTAATTGGTTTAAGAAAGAAAAAACAAAGGCTCTGGATCTAGGCCAGTGATTTTCTACAGGTGTGCCACAGCACACTAGTGTGCCGTGAGAGGATCTCAGGTATGCCACGAAAAATTTTAAAGATCATTAATTATTTGCGAAAGCAGTTCAGAGCACAGTAAGTATATTCTTTTTATTTGTTTACTCTTTTTTTGGTCAACATAATTTAACTGTGCCCTGGGAGATTAAGGACAGATCCAAATGTGTTGTGAGATATAAAAGGTTGAAAAACACTGCTCTAGGATGTTGTAGGGGAAAGAGAATTAAGATAGTCTCTGCCCTGCAGGAGCTCACACTCAGGCATGAGAGATGCTTATAAAGCAGGACGGAAAGGGCAGTGAGAAGTAGCACACAGGCAGTGAGACGGTGAGAGGAGAGAAACCATGTGTAAGCACCCACAATGCGCCATCTCCCTTAATGCTTTCAATCACCCTTGAGGCAGCTGCTATTATCATGCACAGAGCCCAGAGCCCTGGGATCCATGTTGCACAGCAGTGCTTCCTGGGACACCACGCTTGGCCCAGGTACAGGCTAGTGTGAGGAGATACAGGACCCTGCTGGATGAGAAGGAGACAGCCAGGCTGAGGCACAAGCGAAGGGTGACCCTGATGTCTCAGAGAAAGTATGGAGGGTTGGAAGACAGGTAAGTTTCCCATGGGGAGGGGAGAGGCAGGCAAACTGGGAAGGGGCTTCTGGACCTTGTCCAGCAATGGGAGGCACCTGTGAGTTTAAGAAGAACGTGATAGGATCATGTTCAGTTTCTAAAGCTGGAGAACGGAGGGTGGGGTCGCCCTCGGCTGCGAGTCTCTCAGGACACTGCTGCCGATGCCCTGAGCAGTGCGGGTCTGCACCAGGATGTGGAGTTGAGGGCAGAGCCTGGAGAGCCAGCAGGTAGGCTTCAGTGGGTCGGGCAGATAAGCATTGTGGTGCAAGAGGGAAGCAAAAGTTTGGGTAACTAAGCCAGCCACTGCAGAAGGGATACTCACTGGAGGTTTAGGGATAAGGTGGGAGTTTACTTATTTGTTTATTCAGCACCTTTATTGAATGTACTTGTCTGGGAACTACTCTGGGTACAGCAGGGAACAAAAGGAAAATCCTGAACATCGTCCCCGATGGGAGAGGCAGACCATGAGTTAAATACATGCAATATTTAGTCTCTGGGATGGTTAAGGGGATTATGGAGGAAAAAACCACTGGAAGGGAGCAGGGAATGCCAGTGGGGTAGGGTAGAAAACGCAATCTTCAATAAGGCATGCAGAGGTGGTCTCACTGAGGAGATGACAGGGACTGAAAGAGATTGGAGTTTGCCTGGAGGGGCTCCAGGAATGCTGGAGGCCAGGTTGCCGGAGGGGGGCAAGCCAGGTGGGAGATGGGGCAGAGACGCAGCAGGCCGGGGCAGGGGCTAATGGCTGGAGCTTGGAAGCCACTGTGTGGATGGGTTGGTGAAGGGGCCACCAGAGGGTGTCAGAGCAGCAACATCATCTACTTACATTTTAGAACAGTTTGTAGGGAAGGCCAGAGTAGATTGACCTTGAGAATGCCAGCATCAGGGAGTGAGAGGAGAATCAGAATCCTATGAGGACACGAGAGGGCACAAAGCAGGTGCAGGAGGGAGGCAGGGCTTTCCAAGGGGAAGGAGCCACCCCTGAGAAATCCTATCCCAAGAGACCAAGCAGGAGGAGCCTGAGGAGGGGCCCCTGGCAGCAGCCAGAAGGGACCTGTGGAGAAGAGCCGTTTGTGTGGAGTGCTGAGGACAGAAGCCAGACTGCCCTGGGTTGAGAGTGTCACTTAATCCCCCCAATCTCCAGCAATCTGTACATTAATCCTGGAGTTGGGAAGACCTGCAAGGGAAAAGAAGTCCCGTTACGAAGCCCCCAAGAGCCTCCTGTAAGTATGTCCACACCCATTTAGCCAGAGAAATGGACAGAACAACTTGTCAAGGTCCCAAGTTCAGCGGTGCCAGGCACAGCCTGGTTTACAGACTTCTGGGCTCCCAGCCGAATACCCTTCCCACATGCATAAAAATAACGTTAGCTGCCATAACAAACCCCCAGGGTTGAGTGTTCAACACAATGGTTTATTTTTTGCTTATGTGATAATCTAACAAGGCTATCTGGTTAATTGGCATTTTCCTTCCACATGGAGAGTCAGGAACGCAGCTTCCTTCTATCCTGTGGTTCCAGGAAATGACAATGCAGCGGGTGGAAGGACAACTCAACACTGGGCAGGGCCCTTGGTTTTGGTGGGCAGCTCGTCCCGGCTCTGCCACGCGCAGCTGCTCTGTTCAGCCGTGCTGACACGAGAGTGCTTCTCACCAGGAGGCACTGCAGACTTTACCCCTCTCCTGGGCCATCCGCTCCCTGCCAGCGGGGCTCACGTTGTTCCTTTCTCCTTCCTTCCTTCCTTCTCCAAAGTCAGCACATTTTCCTGGGGCCCTGCCTTAGGCCCACCTTGAGGACACTGCCTCTGAACTTCCCATTTGAGCAATCTCACAGCACCCATCTTTCACTTAGTCTTGTCCCATGGCAGCTTTCATTAGTTGAAATGTGTCTAATTTTTTGGTCCCTCTAGACTATATCTGATTTTTCCAAGTCTATCTGATTTCTCTCCCTGCCCTCTGCCACTGCCCACAGCACCCCCTACAGGATGGACAGTGCATGACCATTCACTGAGGGGCCTCAGAACAGCTGGCCAGGGCAGTGATGCCAACAGGCCCTCGGACTGATGAGGAAAGAAAGGCTCAGAGAGTCGAGGGAAGTGACTCAGACTGTGGCAGGGCGTGACCTTGGTCCCAGGTCTTCCAACTCCAAAGCTAATGCCTGTTCTACCCAAGTGACAAACTGCATGTCTAGGATGGTGTGCAGCTCTCTGTGCCAGGCTGAGACTCTGGGGCTGTGAACAACAGGTGACCCCTCAACACTTACTGACACCTGGTGGACAGCAGGTGTGTGACAGCTGGACTTTGGCATGAGGGAAGGAGAGCTGCTGTCCCCCCACTCCCTTCTACTAATGATTTTTACTCTTGCCTCTACAACCACCCACTTCCTAATATTACAGTGGAGGTTTAGGCATGAGGAGGAGACAGCCATAGTGAAGGGCAACACGGGATAAGTCTGCCTCCTGGTGCTAACACTTCTTGGTCCCTGGATGGGTTCGAGGCTGAATTCCAAAAGGGAGCTCACATTCCAGGAGAGCGTGGCCAAGTATTGGTATCCAACTCTGCCCTAGCTGATGGGTTCCCATGTTCTGAATTCATTAAACTGCAGACACCAGAGCACTTGGGTTTCCCTGAATTAATTAAAATCCCACAGAATAATCATTCTCTGATTTAATGTTCACAAGGTTCTGGCAAAGGCTGGGAGAGAGAAAATTCATTAGAGCAGAGTGTTGCTGCCCCATTTGCTCACACTCATTCATTTCTCCCGAATCATCCCTGCCTCGGGGAGAGGGCAAGGCAGTGTTTTTAAAAATGTAGAATTAATTTCATCACAAAACCTGAAGGAAAAAAATCCAGCTTGACTAAAAAGTAGCCTTTTTGTTTAAGGGGGAAAGTGGATACATTTAGGATTGAACACTGGCTTTAGAATAATCTTCCTCAAGCTCAGGTATAATCTAGAAAAATAAAGACTGATCTCCAGGCTGTCCTCTGCTTACAGCATCACGTTCACCTCCTCTGATGGCATTTAGGAGTGGCCACTGGCCACTACCCCTGTCCTCTGCTTACAGCATCACGTTCACCATCCTCTGATGGCATTTAGGAGTGGCCACTGGCCACTACCCCTGTTCACAAACTGTACAGCATTTCCCCAAGAGCCTTTTTGCATGCTGCTTCCTTAGCCTGGAACACCCCCATGTCCATTCCTGCCAGCCCAAGTGTCTCTTCTTCTGAGACACTGGCCACAAAGCAGATACCATGTGCTGCCACGCACGTCCCATCCATGTCCACACTTGAGTCTGCACAGCTGGGCCACATACCTTTGTATGGCCCAGCGTCTCATCCCCTTCTGGCACCTGGAGGATGCTACCCAATGTCTGTCTGGGAGTAGACAGAGTGCAGGTCCCACGAGAGAATTAAATTCAAGAATAATCCTACAGTAACACCCAAGTTCAGGGCAGTCAGAAGGCTCATGCTGCCAGTAGTGTAAGGTGATCAGGGCTGGTTAAAAATTGTAGGCAAGGTGACTGGGTGAGGCTGTGACCACAGCCCAGCTGTGACAGGTGAGGAGGGTATGGAACAAAGTAGTTGATGTGGGCAAGCAAAAAAAAAAAAAAAAAAAGGGACAAGGCTCATAAAGTATGGGAAAGAAACATCAGTGGGACCTGGACCCACCTACAACCTGCATTCCTAGGACAAAGAGACTGCAAAGACTATCCTTAAAAACATTTATTGTCAGGGTACAGCGGTCATGACATCATGACATCTATCAAAACAGGGTAGAAAAGCACAGGCTTTGTTGGGGGGGGGGATGTGACCCTGTCTCCACTTGATAGCAGCTGCCGCAGCACATGTCCTCTGAGCCACTGAAGAGCACTCATATTTGACAAGCCATCAGATTTTTTTTTTTTTGCAGTTTTTGGCCAGACCTGGGTTTGAACCCACCACCTCCAGTATATGGGGCCAGCGCCCTACTCCTTTGAGCCACAGGCGCCGCCCCAAGCCATCAGATTTTAACAATCAGGTTAATCTGCCTTTTTGGTTTTGATAAAAATTTCAGACAGTGAGACATTATTTATTTTTGCACAGAATGATGATGCTAAAGCCAGCCCCAGGCGTTCCTGCTGCTCAGCACTTCCCGCCATGTGTGCTTGGGCCCCTCTGCTCTCTGGGTCTGAGCGAATTTGAGATGATTGAACTGACTACAGAATGTGCCTCTTAGAGGAGCCACCGTAGCCCTGTTCCTTCTGACATGATTTCAATTAGGGCCTGTCCAAATCATTTCCCAACCATTCAAACCACAAGGGAATTAACCGTAGACCCTCCAACACAGAAATAAATCACAGCAGTGTTGGGGTTGGAGGTGCTGAGTGGGGAGGAGGTATAAGCAGGTCCCCTGGTCATCCCAACCCCCGAGAAGACAAGAGCAGCTTCTGTTTTCATCAGGTTCAATTCTGACTGTTATCAAAGAGAGGCTCCAATTTTTTCAGGTCTGCAAACCACTCATCTAGTTTCATCCCCTCTTATTCAAATGAGGACACTGAAGCCCAGAAAGTGAAGGGGACTTGCTCAGGCAAGCCAGGGACAGCTATGTAAATGGCCACCTGTTTCCAGATTCCCAGGCCAGTCTCCTTCTGTCATTCAATACACCAGCGTAACACCATCCCAATATCTTAGATGCGGAATGCCAGGCTTAAAGGCAGGAAATGCAATTCTAACAAGGATTACAAAGTATAAAGCTCACTGTGTGGCATGAGAGTGTGCTTTAGAAGTTGGGAGGAACCTTGGTAAAAAGTCCCTGAAGCCTGTGGAAGTAGCAGAGTCTTCCTTCACATCGTTCTGGGATTACCCCAAGAAGCAGCACCGTGGAGTAGAAGGGGTGCCAAGGAAGGCCAGGCATCCCTAGTTCAGTCCTTCTCAGAGGCCTTTGGACCTTGGGCAAGTACGTTTACCTCCCAGAGCCTGCTTTCTTCATCTGCAAAGGGACCTGCTCTGCCCTCCCTCACAGTTAGGATCACAGCTGGAAAAGAGCTTCATGAACTCAAAGCACAGACCACAGCTAGGGATCCCAATTTTGACTTTAACAACAGTTGTCATCACCTAGAAATCTGTTTTTTTTTTTTAGACTTAATAGTAAATATTCTCTTTCCCTTTTCTTATTAGAAAAGAAAAAACAGAAAGCCTTATTCCTGGATGTGGTCAAACATCTGTAAGTAAAATGTATTCTACTACACCCTAATACCATGGCCCAGAGATAGCACCAACCCTCTTTTACAATGTGATGTCCAGAGCCAGGTCTCCACTGCCCAGCTGGTTAGAGAATGCTGGGCTACCAAGTGTACATTTTGATCTCCAAATGCCCAGCCGAGAGGCTCTCGAGTCTGGTAAAGCATCCCATCTAGGCCTGAATCCCTGTACAGTGGAGAAAAGGCAGGAATAGAAGAACTACAGCTAGCTGTCCACATCCTGGCGTGAGCAAGGTGGTTTGTTTCTGAAGAAATACCGCTTTAAAAAAGAATAGTATAATAAGACCGCACACTACATGTACTTTCCCCACAGAGCCATTCTAATCTAGGACGGCAGGGTTAGAAGGTACACTGGTACCGTTCAGCCTAAATGCCACATTCACAGGTGAAGAGGACAGAGCCCAGAGAGGGCGAAGGACCTACCTGGGTCACACAGTAACTTAAGGTCAGGCAGAGGACAGCCACGACCCTCCTCCCTCCTAAGTCTCAGAGCACCCACTAAGAGGTCATAGATAAATGACCTGTGAAGAGTCACAGTTGACACATAGCCTCATTTTGAGCCCTTTAGAATTGCAAACATACCATTATGTGATCTCCCTGGGAGGGAGTAATTTAAAAAAGAATTCTTGTGGAGCAATTCATTTCAAAAGTATAAAAAACCACATGCATGTCTGTTTCCCCAATTTTTTTTCCTGCTAAAAACTACATCTGCATAGGAATCTAGTTTGCATCTAATTTTAAAAACATACAAAAGGAGTCATCTACGACACAGTTTTTCCAACTCTTCACAAAGCACAAAGATCGATAACTTGACTTCTGTCATTCCATGATCAATGCTTCTAAGAGCCTACAAAAAAAAGAGAGAAAATAATTAGAGAAAAGAAGCCTGCTGTGTTACAATCAACTGTGTGTTACCCAGAGGTGGGGGAACAATCTTAACTTTCAATCTCTCCCTGACAAGGAATGGTGCCAGTGGGGAGTGGAAGGGCCCTGTTGGGACCCAAGAATACTTTTAAGACCAATGATAAATGTTTCAGGCTCCAGCTTAATAAGAGGAAAAACTTTTCAACTATCAGAAATCCAAACATGGTTGTCTACGTGGTGGTAGTGAGCTCCCTATCACTGGAGGTATGTAAGAGCTGGCCAATACTGTATGTTGCAGAGGGAACTTGAGAGCTGGGCAGCACTAATCACTGAGGGTCTTAAAATTCCATGATTCTTCCTAGCTTTGTTTTGTTTTGTTTTTAGAGACAGGATCTCACTCTGTTGCTCAGGCTGGAGTATAGTGGCAGGATCATAGCTTACTATATGACCTTGAACTCCTGGCCTCAAGCAATCCTCCCCCTTCAGCTTCTAAGTAGCTAGGACTATAGGTGTGCACCATTACACATGCCATGACTCCTAAATGTTTTTATTTTTGTAGTGATAGAGTCTTGCTATGTTGCCCAGGCTAGTCTCAAATTTCTGGCCGAAAGTGATCCTCCCACCTGGGATTACAGGTGTGAGCTGCTGTGCCCTGGCTGTTGGCTTCCTTTTGAAACATCACCTATGATAGACTTTAATCACACCCCAAAATTATTTCTGTCATTTATATTATAGTATATATTATATATAAAAGTTATATATTTAAAACATGAAACTTATTATATATCTGTATAAGGCAAAAAAGTCAAGTATTAAGAAAACAACTTTCAGACCATATCTCCTCTTTGCTGACTTCCCATTTCACAATTTTACATTTTTGTATTTTCCTCCCTACTTCTAGAACCTCTAACTACTCACACACACCCATCCCCAACCCCAGGGCCACTTCCTTAGTGATTCTGCTTTGTTTTCCCCGTTCTAAACTGCTTCTCCTGCCTCCACCCCCCACTTTCTCAATATCGCCTGCCTTGTATTTATTATATGATGTTCACTCTTTGTTTTTCAATGCATCCCCTATAGACCTCACATGAGGCCTTGCACACAGAAGGCACACAACAATAGTGGCTCAAACAATGACATGATTAAAACCAGAGCAAAACCCTTCTGCTTTTAGGAAACTCTATCAGCCTTGTTTCTAATTTTCCTGCTCTATTAAGCACTCGTGGGTCGCCTTGGAGTTGGTGCCTGTTTGGGGCTGCAAGAGGATCGATCATACATCCCGGCCCTGCACCTCTGGTGAGGGAAGCCCAGCAACAACTCCAACCACATGGGGTGTGGCTGTGTGAATTCCTTTGGCCAATGGACTGTAAGCAGTGTGACACATCGCACTTGAGCAGAAGCCTTAAATGCAATGTTATGGGTGGCTTGGCCTCTTACTTGTCCCTTCTGCCTCGAAACAGGCATGTTCCATCTTGGGGCTGCTCCTCCAGCTGGGTCCTAAATGAGAGGACACGTGGGGTGAAGCCACAGCTGGCCTGCAGCTGTGTGTGACATGAAACATGAACTACACATAAATGTCTGTGGCTGGGCACCAGCAAGGCTTTAGGGGTGTTATGCGGAAAGAGCTATCTAATAAAGTGCTTCACTTCCCAAGTCCACAGTCCACCTGCAGATGGGGACAGATGCAACCTCAGCTGTCACCTGTGTGACTGGGAGGACAAAGAGCCCCTGGCCAGGGGAGATGCACAGCCCTCTCTGCCCTGTCCTCTGCTCCCTAGGAGACATGCAGCTGAGCAGCAGACAATGTGGAGGACAGGGAGGCAAGGCCCAGGGACAGTAGTGCGGCAGCACGAGGAAGAGCTCTGGGAACACACGGAGCAGGAATGTTTTCACGTGGATGCTGTCACAATGACACCATTGGCTGCCGCTCTCTGTGCCCTCTCCAAGAGGACCTAGAGGAAATACCCCTCTAGTCTCAGAAACAGAAAAACACAGCCAGACTTCTCATGTTAGGGACACCCATCATGTTCCCACCAGGAAGCGCAGAGCGAGGTGTGGCTAGAACACGCCAGAGGCCCTACCTGCTAATCCTAACACGGTCCTGCTTTTGCTTTCTCTCTGGTTTCCTCCACTTTTGTATTTTTCTTCTTTTTTTATTACACATCTTAAAACCCACCTCAAATCTCTTGTGACATGGGTGTAGAAATACTGAAAATGGCTTAGAACACATACGCTTCTCCATTACATGCGGTTGTCCAGAGCTGGGAAGCGGGGGCTCCTGTATTTACTCAGCTCTAGAACCGTCACCGTGCTGTGGGCCTGGGCTTCCCCAACCGCGTTGGCTGCATGGCACTGGTACACGCCCTCATCCTCCTTTCTCAGGGGGTTGATCTAGAAACAGGACAGGCAAGTTTATATAGTTCTGTGCAGCACAGTAAAATGACTTCCTTCCTTAGTCCATAGTGATTGCTCTGTACACTTCTTCCTTCTCAGAGTAAGACACAATTTTCCCTATTTCTCTTCTTGCCATGGCCACCAAGGAGCACAAAGCTAAGCTTTTTTCTTTCAGGGACCCTCCTGAAGGGCACTCTCCCTCCTGTGGCTATTATTTTAATAATTCCTCTGCATTCCTGCCTTTTACTTTGAGCTCCCCCTCCTTTCATTGAAGGTGATAGGCATAGATTATAAAGAGCCTATTTCAAATTAAAAGAAGAACAAAAGTCTACTGATCAAAGAATGCCCCACAGGGTGTTCCCTCTAGGGGCAGCCTTTGCAAAATACCACCAGAGACAGCTTTCCCTCCAGTCTTTTCTTGTAAGAAAATGGGGAATTGTGCTTGATTTGAAAAACTCACAGACCCAACTGCATTCCCAGCCTCCCAGCTGGGTGGAGAAGAGCCGACCTCCCAGTGCTGTGGGTGAAATGAGGATCATCCTGAGGCCCTCAGAACCAGATCCATACACAGCTCACTCCTCTTTTGCCGTGGCCTTTAGAACTGCCTCTCTCAACTGAGTCACCCTACGGGCCATGGAGCGGGCAGCGCACACCACCTCACTCTGAGCTCATGACAATTATCAGTGAAGGGTGAGCATTAGTAGCTTCATGTTATAGAAGACAACACAGCTAAGTCACAGACCTAGGGCCACGGGGGCCCTCAGAGCTCCTCAATTCAAAGCCCTTTTTACACTGCTGGAAAGTGAGGCTCAGTGGGTACAGTAACTGGCCCAACACAGACCCTATTTATCACTCTTTCAAATGGGTGGCATCCCTCAATCTTGGCAAAGATGCTGTGAGTGACATGAAAGAACCCTGGAGGAGGACGTGGGTGAGCCATCTCCCCTTTACCAGCCATGGCACCCAAAGTGAGTACATTGGTTTTTTATTGCTGCTTTAACAAACTGCCACAAGCTTAGTGGCTGAAAACAAACAAAATTTGTTATCCATAGTGCTGGAGGTCAGAAGCCCAGGTGGGTCTCAGCAGGCTGACATCAAAGTGTCAGCAGGCCTGCATTCTTTCTGAAGGCTTAGGTGGGAGTTCTGTGTCCCCGACTTTCCCCCCTTCTAAAGGATGCTGGCATTCCTTGGCTGTATCCCCTTCCTCCATCTTTCGAGCTGCAATGGTGGGTCATGTCCTCACATTCTGTCACTCCTCCATATATAAGGACCCAGCTGTGCCATCCCGGATACTCTCTCCTTAGCTCAAAGTCAGCTGTTTAGCCACCTTAACCCCCTCCTCGCCATGTAACATAACATAGCCACAGATAATGGGGACAGATTCATGGACATCTTCAGAGGTCATTATGCTGCCCCTGCTGCAGTTCACTTATCCTCTCAGGAGATACACAACCTGCCCTGCCTGCCTCATGGTGACCGCAGGATTCCATGAGAAATAAATAAGGACAGGGCAGCCCCTGTGGATCAAAGGAGTAGGGCCTTGGCCCCATATATACTGGAGGTGGTGGGTTCAAACCCAACCCCAGCCAAAAACTGCAAAAAAAAAAAAAAAAAAAAAAAAAAGAGACCGAGAGAAATGAACAAGGACAGCTTTATAGAAATATAAAAGGGTGGTTTATAGAGGTCAATAATATCCAATAACCCTAAACACTCACCAAAATCCAGGCGGTGGCCTCGTGGTCAGAAGGGCCCCCTCGCACCTGGACTGCTATATTGACATGGTCCCCGGGCAACTCCTCCAGCACCTGGGTGCCCCCAGGGGACTGTGTGACCTACAGAGGACAGAAAAACCAGGAGAGGTTTAGAAAAAGTTTTTCTAGATAGGGACAACCCCACAGACCTCCTTACCTTCCTCCCACCACTGACTTAAAAGGCAGAAACCCTAGCGTCTCTCCTTCCTATTCAAATGTCAGTCGTTCTTTAAACCTATCTGTGCATATGGACGGCACCTGCCCCAGGCTGGCAGCCACCCATGCATCAGAAGCAGTTCAGAATTTCACCGCCCATCTCTGGGCTGTTGAGATAAACGGACAACAGATGTGTGATCCTTGCCAGTCACTCCAAAACTGGTCTTCTGGAAGATTTGGTTTTGGACCAGGACTGGGTACCCTGCCACTAGCAAGCTCCCCAGTGAAGAAGGCTCTAAGCTACTACAGCTGAGGGGGGCTGGGTAACACCGTCATCGCCAGAGGAGGAAATGGCACTGGAAGAACTGCAACCCTCTCCTTTGTAGGAGGAGCTCTGGGGTGAAAGGTTTTAGGCAGAGGAGTGCTGTATGAGGTATCTCTTCCTAATCCTCAGGCCCACAGATAAAGATACAAACACAGACACACCCACAGCAAGGCATTTACCACCCACATTTGCCTGTTTCTCCCTGCCTCTGTCTCTCCCATGCACAATCACACACTGGCTCTTGGATAGCAATACCTTCTTCCATGTGACGACTGGAGTGGGCACAGCCCTCACCTCACAGGACAGGCACACCTGGGCCCCAGTGACATTGTGGACGCTCTGGGGAGGAATGATGACCACAGGAGCTATGAGGAGACAAAGGAACACTATCTTTACTCTGCCAGCTTCTAAGCTCCCCACCTCTAACATTCTGCCTGCAGAGAACCTAGTGGGACCTCTTGACTTGACGGGTGCAGGGAGACAAACACTCTCCAGACACCAGGAGCACATTCTCAGGCAGGAATCACAGAAGACTTTTCCTCAGACATGAAAGATGCCTACGGTCTCCTGACGCGTTGCCTTTGTTTTGTCAATAGGAACACAGTTGTCCAGAGAGGAAAGGTGACTTCCCCAAAGTCCCCTAGCGTGTCTTGTGGAGAGGCTGGTCTCAGCACGGTCCCTCAGGGCCCCTTCCAGGCCTGGCTGCCATCTGCTTTCGGCTCTGTTTAAGGACACGGAGGCTGACTCCGAGGGGGCCTGGCATCAAATCACCAACCACGAAGTCTTCTAACAGATGGGAAAGGATGCCAGGCAGAACAGCTGCAGGCACCCTGGAGCTGAGGTCCCCTGCGGTGTATTCAAACTGCCTATTTGCATGTGCAGAGCACAGATTCCCCAGGATTCCCCAACCCTACACTCCTCCCCACCTCCCAGAGTGAAACTGCAGACCTGGAAACCAGTCAAGGAATTGAGGAAGCCCAGCCAGAGCAAATCAAGGAACCAGGAGAATGTGGTTCTAACCTACCAGACATTACAGAGAGGAGAGGCAGGGTGAGGGCTCTCTGGACAGGACCTGGACTCAAATTCTTTGCTAACACTCCACACTCTGCCTTCCTCCCTCTGCCTGGCATCTGCTCTGCTCTCACTGGGCCATAAGAAGCAAATCCAGCCACCTCAGCCTTTAGGCCCCATCCAGCAGCCCTTCTGTGCCCTGCCTCTCCTCTGCATGAAACCGCTCTCCCCAGCTCCACAGGTAGACATCTCATCTGCCTTGCAGGGCTCAGCAGTTAGCAGTAGTGCCTTTGCGCAGGACCAGGACCAGGGCTCTGTACCTCTCTGACCTGCTGAATCCCAGCCTGCTTTGTAGTCCAGGCATTTCTGTCCCCTTCACTGGACAACAAGCTCCAGCCACCCTAAAGTCTGGCTCCACAGAACCTTGGGCAAGTTATAACATGGAGGCAGGGACCCTCATGCTCAGGTGTCCTTGTCTGTAAGATGGGAAAGATACTCCTGCTTCCCAAGGCTGTCCTGCTGATTTGACCATGGCATCAGGGACAGAGTGATGGTTTAAGCTAACATGATGGACAAGTGAACAGGTTATCCATCTTCACACAAGAGGAGATGAAGAAACACATGACAAATCAAAGACACATTCATTCTCAGGCTGTCAAACTTCAGGGCTTTGCCTGGTGACTCAAGAATAGCCTTGCTGCTCTCCATAGGCCTGCCCTGAAAAAAGAAGGGCCCTTGTCCACCTGGGTGTGAGGCTGCAATAAAAGAGGGGAGCAAAGGGTGGAGACAGGCAGGACAGAGCAGGTGACGGGCAGGGTCAAGCCACACCCAAAGGCACAGGAGTGGAAGGGTGCAGGAAGGAGCCTGGTCTGCCCCCCCTCTACCCAGCAGATTGGGAAGCAGGTCCTATTGTACAGGTACCAAAAGTCTCTGGGAAATTGTCTTTGAGTCACAGAAGAGGTCATCTATCATCCTAACCCCCCAAGATTCTGTGCCTGACACTGCGACATACTCATCAAGCCTCCACTTGCATGCCTCCAGGGACTGAGAGCTCACTACCTATGGAGTCAGGTCATTCCATGCTCCAAGAGCCCTGCTGGTAAGAAAGCTCATGGTTGCCTAGAGCTAAAACCGCCTCTAACCCTACCCAGTGATCCCAAGGCTGCCCTCTGGAGCCCTACAGCCCTGGGGCCCCAACGGCCCTCTAATGAGTTGAATGCTGAGACTCCCCCCTCTTTCTCTGCCTGATCTGCCTACATCTCTAGGGTGCCCATCTGACTGCCCTCCAGAGAACCAGGTCCAACGCCTGAGCGTGCCAAAGCCCCCACGCACCAAGGTCCCAGCCTTCCCACATTGTCTGAAAGCCACAAAGAACCACAACATCATGCTCTCCAGCAGGAGCTCCATCTGCCGTGACAAAGAGGGTCTAATTTATTCACATTGCCCCTCCGGCGCCTCCTTAGCCGCACAGGCGCTCAAGTGGCTGCGGTAACAGTCAGACGCCTCTTCTCTCACAGCCTGAGAGGGATTCCAAAGGGACACTCAATCAACGTGTTTTACTTTCGTTCATGTAAAGTCATAAATTTTAAATGTGATTTCATCAGTCCCTTTCAGGGACTAAATGAATAAACCGGTAAATCACAATTCATGTTTCTCTCTCCTCGAGTTTCCCTCTCTCTTTCAATAACTACAATTAAGAAAGTCTGTCTTGGAAATACTGTGTTTGTCACTGCTTTTCTGGCAGAAAATACCCTTTCTTTTCTGAGAGAGCCTCCTGCTTTTAAGAGGATATCAAAGCGCATCCAAGCACGTTAAAGGGACATTTGACATTTTATTTATTTACTTATTTATTTCAAAATTTACCTAAAGCACAATTGTTCTTTCTGCTGTGAAGTTCTTGGTTCTGATGGATACATGCAGTCACACAGCTATCGTAATAACCAAGACAGACAACAGCTTGGCCACCTCAAAAAATTTCCTCGTGCTGCTCTTAATAGTCTTTTTAATTTTAACATATATGATGCTAAACTTAAAATATTTCAGTTCACACAGCTCTTTGTGATCAGTCTGTTGATAATGATAGCAATAATGGTAATGCCACCAGCTAATACAGTACTCCCTGTGTGCTAAGCACTCCTCTCACACCTTTCTCTTTCCAGCAATCTCACCAGCCGCCAGATGGGGGCGCTGCCCAGGGTTACCAGTCTTAAATGGCCAGCCCTGCAGCCTGGCTCTCCAGAACCCAAGCTCTTCCTTTTTTTTAGAGACAGGGTCTCACTTTGTCTCCTCGGTAAAGTGCTGTGACGTCACAGCTCATAGCAACCTCCAGCTCTTGGCCTTAGGCGATTCTCTTGCCTCAGTTTCCCAAGTAGCTGGGACTACAGATGCCCACCACAACGCCCAGCTATTTTGTTGTTGTTGTTGTTGTTGTTGCTGTAGTTTGGCCGGGACCGGGTTTGAAACCGCCATCCTCATTATATGGGGCCGGTGCCCTACTCACTGAGCCACAGGTGCCGCCCCCAAGCTCTTCTTAACCACTGTGTTAAGACCATCTTTCCTTTTTGCCAGAGGACCCTTCCATGGACACCACCTGCTTAATCCTTAAACTGGCCCTGTAGGATGAGTGCTTTCGTTCTCATTTTACTGGTGAGGAAATCAAGGCGCAGAACAGTGAAGAGGGTGGAGGAGTGAGGACTCAAATCCAGGCCCCCTGGCTCTGTTAACTTCCACACTACCTTTCAAAGTGAAACATTTATTATCTATATTTATTATCTATATTGTATCTATACTCCATTCCAGAATAACAGATTATGTTCTGGAGGGAAGGTGTTGGCAGTCCCCTAGAAATCCCCCAGGACTCGTAAGACTCAGCATATAGTGTTTTTCAGGCCTATGACTTACTACAACACAAGGACACAAAGCAAAATCAGCATAGGGGGCAGTCAGGGTGGGTGGAGCCAGGCCCCAGCTTCCCAGAGCCTCTCCTGGTGTAGTCACCCGGGCACAGCAACAGTCACAACTGTGTGAAATGCTGTCTACAAGAGACACTCAGTGCCTAGGGTTCCCAGTGGGAGCTCATCACAAAGGCACCCCCTGGTTCCTGCATACCCAAATCCCACACTCCCAGGGGAAAGCAGGTGTTCAGCATAAACTGCATTGTAGACTTCAGGTATGGTGAGTTGCTCTCACCAGCTCTGGGAGTAGTGGGACCTCTCCAGAAATCCAAGTTCTCAGACACCAGCCACGGGCCGAGCTTGCCAGCAGGCCTTTCTGAGAATATGTCTCAGGCCTGCTATATATTAGCTTTTTCTGCACAACAATGGAAACACCCCTCACATCATCTCCAGGGAACAGCTGCTGTGAAGATACCCAATGACATGGGCTATGTGTCCTTACGGTAGCAGGACATCTCCAGTCCTTACTGTCCCCAAGGACCCATTTGACCGTGGCACTCAATGTCATGACTACCACACACAGGAGGGAATGTGGCAGACTGCGGCAGAGGACCCCAGTTTCAAATCCTTTCTCTGCCACATCCCAGTACTGCGACTTGGCCTTGGTGTCATCTTTAAAACGGGCACAGGAGTCCGTCCTCCCCCAACCCCCCTCCCCCACACTCATTCCGTTTTTGTGAGGCACAGTTACACAACTCCCTACAAACTGTGAGGACTCATCAGGCTGTTCTGTCCCCAGGGCAGTCTCCTCTAAAGTCCTTGCCTGCTTGAAACTGTCACCTGATCTCTGGTGAGAGGGTCCTGCCTGGAGGCACGGGGGCCTCACTTGGGAGCCAGGCACACAGCCTTACTGATGCCAGAGCCACGGCACTACTGGAGAGTAATGGGGCTTTCAGGAAGGTCAGCTCCTGGTCAACCCAGTCTGCCAACATGCCAGCTTCTCTTGTTTTGCGAATACTTGTTTCCTTCTGCTGTGTCAACAACAGCACTGGAAATGCTGGGATGGCACAAATCTACCCATCCAAGTCTAACCAGCAGGTAACAGACAACAGTCACCCGTGGGTGCACAATCACAGAAGGCAGTGTTGTGTGGTGGGCATAAGAGGCCTGGAGGGAGACTCAGATGCCCAGGGGTCCAAGCATGGAGCTTGGGAAAGCTGCTAATCATTTCCTCTTTATCTGCAAATGAAAAGTATGACCACTGCCCCATATCCTCGGGGTGAAGGGAGATAATGAATATGACTGCATTATTAACTGTACAGATCTGTCCAAATGAAAGGGATCAATATTATTATTATAGTGTGTGGTGATCTTTCCCCCTACCCCATCAATAACAGTGGTCTTGATGGCTGTAATGAAAAATCTCCCCAAATGCCTCTGAGATTTCTTTAAAGTTGATGGCACCAGGGAAAGAAAGCATATCAAAAGTCATCCCTCAGGACCTGTCTGCTTGTTTTAGAAAGCCCGCAACCAAAGAGTTTAATAATCAATGTGCTGAGCAGCCCTGATAATTTATGCTAACAGTCACGTTATGATGTGGAACGAAAAACGGCTTAATCCCCCTCCCTGCAGCCTCTGCCTCAGACCCTCTCCCTCAGATGAAAGGCTTTTGAGCACGAGGCCCCCTTCTTTGTCCCTCTCACAAAGTGGCATTCGCCGCCTCTTCTGGTTACCTGGTAACACGCGCCTTGCACAGACTCAGGTTTCTAAGAGGAGCTGGAATTTCAGCCAAAGTGAATTTTCTAAGATTCAGGATTTCAAGACCCCGTTCCTAGCTAATCATCATCCAAAACACGAATCAACTTGCACCCTCTCTCAATGTTAACAAAAGGTCGGGTGCACACACTGAGTAATCCAGCTCTTGGAAGTAATGATGGCAATAATCACACTACTAGTACTAAGGCCCCACTGCCTTATGAGTCAGAAACTGAACCAATACTTTAGTATAGAAGGAAGCTTCACCCTTCGGCCTGGTGCTCACTCTGAGGCATCATCTCCTTCCCCAACCATCCTGCCGGGGAGCAGCCCAGAGGGCCCACAGTTCACACCTGCCAAAGGGCCTCCCACTTCTGTGCTTCAACGTGGTTTGCACCAGGCCAGCCCCTTTCTCAGCTCCTCTCAGAGGCTTCCCCTTCTGTGGGGCTATTCCTACTCCTCTCAGGAGCCATCACTCAGTGCTAGACAGCGGATGAGGGAAAAACAGGAAAGTAGATCCAAATTGAGAAGGCCTTACAATTCAAGGCTAGTCAATGTACAGGACCTTCCTAGCCAGGCTGGAGCCCTATCACAGCTGGCCTAGCCGGGTGCTCCAGGGACACCCTTCCTCTTGCCTCTTATTAAATGGGACTGGGGCCTCTCTTCCCAGGGCAGTTGTAAAAATCAAGTAAGAAGATGGTGAAAGAGGGATTTCCAACAGTAAAGTATTATTCCTATGCTGGTTTTCAAAACATGTGCTGATCAAAGGATTACTCTCAGTATCAGGCAATTCAGGGCCTTTCGGAGCACAGGAGGAAGGGCAGGATTTCAGCCAGAAACTGCTTCCCTATGCCCCTCAGAGGCACTTGTAAGAATACATCCCCATACTGACAGCGATAAATACAGACTCCTCATTCCTTTAAAGTCAAGGTGCTCCGGCACAGAAGGAGTCAGGTGGGAGCAGAGGAGGGGTGATTTTATTGCCAATATTGAAGCAGAACAGCCCTGCTCTAACACAGTTGGTTTCCCTTCAACTAGGCTCCCTAGAGGCATTGTTAAAAAATGCTCCTGCTGTGTCTTTTAAATAAAAGATGGCTTTAGGGCAGCACAGAATGAGGTGCTGCCTTGGCTAGGAACCATCTCCTGTCCACACCCTCATGATTTACACAGACACAAGGGCAGGGGCCACACAAGCGCACCAGGACAGGTCTGTGGCAGACGACATGAACTCCAGTGAGGCCTGATGCCTGTCACTAATGAGATCATGGAAAGCAGCTTCTGAATTGCTTCCGATTGGCCCTGTGAACATCTTTATTCCCGGGGCTTGTGCCTAGGGTGGGCCTCAGAGCTCACAGATCAGAGTGGAGGGGCTGTCACATTTACTTGTCATTTGGTAATTTTCAATGAATTAGGGGTATGGCGTTTCCATCTGCCATCTGGCCTCACTCTGGTAGCCATGGCAACCACCATCTGCCTGACTTAATACTATCAGGTCCTGTCCTGAAAGAGCATTGGACAGGGTGTGGGGACCCGGGAGCTGGTCAGCCTTCATGGTCATCCTGGACAAGTGCCCTGCCCTGGCGGGGTCTTAGTCTCCTTCTCTGCATAATAGCAGATTTGGACTGAACGTCTTTAAGGCATCTTACTCTGAGGAACAGAACATCACTCTAGGGAGAAATTCTCTGAGACTATCAGCACTGTTTAGACTCTGGGGACCTGGTCAGCATTTCTTCTGTCTCCTGCATGTAGAGTTAGTGTTACCTGTCTGGAGACAAAGAGAACTGCCTGTGAATGAACTGCTGAGGAAAGCAGATTGTAAGAAGAGTGACAGGAAGTAGAAAAAAGAAAAAGACAACACTATTTAACTGCCATAGGGCAGAAGCAAATTTTCAAAGGGGAAGGAACCTTAACAATGGCTCCCCAGGGCCCAACACTGCCAGAGGGAGGAAGGGACTGGCCAAAGGTTGCCCAGGAGCCAGCAGCAGTTCAGAAGCTCCCCCAGCTTATAATAATTCTGTTCTCTACTGGGATCCCCAGCTAGGAGTAGCCAGTGGTGACTTTCCTGTCCTCCTGTAGCTGCTTCAACTCCTCAGTGGCCCAAACACTATTTTTATCCCCTGGGACAGAAGAATTCCTGCCCCACCTCCTATTATGACCCATTTGGTCTCCTGGACTTGAATATATTTACCTCTTAAAATACTTGGGAGGAAAATAATATGAGACACTTTATAGGCCTGGAAATGGTCTCACCCCCACCCTCAACATTCCTTCTTGAAGCTGAAGTCATTATACTGACTTGGGCATTTAAGTCTAGACTTGGTTTCTAGGCCCAGGGCAGAATTCTTCCCCAGAAAACAGAACCACAGGCTGCAAGGCAGGCTCCTTGGCAATCACTGGTCACCTGCTCAATCACCCTAAACTCTCCACTCCCCTCTCCAGACAAAGTCCAGAGGGGCAGTTCTAAAACCTGATGGGCAGGCCACACTCCTGCTTAGGAAGCCAGCAAAGCAGGGTGCTTCACTGGACACCCCCTATATTGATTTATTTTTGTTTGATTTTTAAAAGGTATATATGGAGGGTGGGCTCTACTGTGATGTTAATGAAGCTTAAGTTTCTAAGTCCCTAGCAATTCATAATATTCCATTCCTTTATTTAAGGCAGGGCCCTCCAAATTATATATGCCTTAGACCTACAAAACCTGGATGTGCCCTTGGCACTATAATTCAGATCTTAGGTCTCCAAAAGGCCTACCTGTCCTGGCTGAAAGCTCTCTCAGGATCCACCTGGGCCCCATTCCACATCTGGGAACCCTGGGGTCTGGTCTGGTGCCACCTGGAGTCCCCAGTCTGGAGCTCCTCCTCTTCTGATAGCCTCATCTTCCTTCCTCTCCATTCAAACAACCCTCCTCAACCCAGTGGAATAAACCCCCCAAGTCCCAACAAGTCCCCAACTCCCAGTATCCTGGGGACAAACATGCCAGGCCTGCAGTAACTGATGAAGCGGGCTCACCAAATATCCAACTAGCTCCACGGCTGGTTTCTGCATGAGGTTGGCAAGGGCGAGTGCAGGACTTGGATAACTAGCCAGTCTTCCTAAGCACCAGGTGAGAGGAGAGATATTGCTCCGTAAGGGGAAATTGAGGCCCAGCCACTTCTGTCCTCTGCTGGCCAGGGGGATCCTTCGTCCCACCCCAGAGAATTGAGTCCGGCTTTCTCTACCCTCCTGAGCCCCGCAGAGCCTGAACCCAACTTACCAAATTCGCAGGGGCCATCGCGCACCTTGTGCAGGTGGCCAAGGAGCGCGTGGGGCGTGTGCCGGGCGCGCAGGCGTAGTGCGCAGATGCTGGGGTAGGAGAGGCCGTCGGAGCCACAGACGGTGCCGCGCTGCGCGCACACGCAGAGCCCGGTACCCTCGGGCGCCGCCCCCGCGGCTCGGCTCGCGCACACCAGGCCGGGGCCACAGCGCGCGCCAGCCGGTCCCCCGCAGCTTGCGCCCTCCGCGCCCAGGCAGCGCGCGCAGCAGCCGCACTCGTCGCGCGCAGAAATCGCCGGCGCAGGGCAGTTTGCTGGCGCCGGGCAGCGCTCTGGCCAGCACGGACCGCAGTCGGGGTGCCGGCTGCCCGCACTGCGGAGCCCGAGGCCCGAGGCCAGCAGCGGCAGCAGCAGAAGCAACGGAGGGAAGAGCAGCGGCAAGCGCGGCATGACTGCTCCGGGACGGCACTGGCGCTTCTGCTTCGCGCTCCGCTCCGCGCGCGGGGCGCTTCCACCCCTCCCGCCCGGCGGCCGCTGATTGGCCGGGCCCGCACTGCGGGGCGCCCGCACACAGACGCGTGGCGCTGGGACTAGCCGCGCTCGGCGGGACTCCCGGCTGGCCAGGTGCTCCGAGCTGGAGGGACGTCGGGAGACCAGCTCTCCGAAATCAGACTGGGGAAACCTGGGGAAACCGAGACGCAGTCGGGCTGGGAACTTGCCCGAGATGGTTTGGTAGAGTCGAGACTGGGTGACCAGTGTCAGGATCCAAGGCAGGCTCCAAATATGATGCCCCTTAGTCGTCCTGGAAGGATGTGCTGTTTTATTTTGCACTGAGTAGTTTTCAAAGTTTTATTTTACAACAGAAAGATATGTTTAAAATTTTATGTTTTATAAATATCTGTAAGAGTGAAAGGGTTTCCCTATTACCCTATGACCCAGCCCCCCAACCGGCTTCCAGAGGCCACTCTGGCTGTTAGGTGTTTGTGTATCTTTTCAGGAATTTTCTATGCCTATAAAAACATTATGATTGCTTCCCCCCCCCCCCCCAAGCCTCTCCCTTTAGAATAACTCTGTGTGTGTCTCTCTTTCACACACACACACACACACACACCCAGAGTGGCATCATACTCAGTCTGCACTTGGTTTTTCCACGTACTGTATTTCACCGGTTCCCCACCTCTTACCATCTCTGAAATCTGGTTTCCTGTAAAACCAATGGGAGCACGGGTTAATAGGCCCTGTGTGTGTGTTTGTGTGTGTGTGTTTCTAAACGCTATCTAAAGTCATGGTGCATCTCGTGGATAACAGTCACTTCCTTGTGATGAAATACAGTAAGATATTTGGAGTTTGTGTAGAGTGGCCTTGGGCTTTTAAACTTTGCTCAGTGTTCAGTTGCACAGAAATCACAGTTATTAATATTCAGCCAGTGGTTGGTTTGCGTCCTTTTGTTACTACAAACGATGCTCTGATGAAGTCCTGGTGCACACTGTCAGCATACCCGTGACTTAATGGGGCATGCACGTGGGTAAGATTCAGGTACTTGCAGTCAGTTGTTTACATGTCCCCACTGCTTGCTCTGGGCTGGGCTCTGTGCATCCATCCTGTCCAAGTCCTGGCAGGGGACCTGGACAAGAAACCTAAGGGAAAGTCCTGGTTGCTAGATTTGATGTGTGGACAGGTGAAGGCACTGGATGGAGAAATGGACTCTCTAGTTTTTTTTTTTTTTTTTGTCCTATGCTCAACTCCTAGAGATGGAAAAAGGCCCTCAGTGCCTGGGAAGATCAGCTCTAGCATTCTTGGATGGTGTTCATTTGGCTTTTCCCGCCCAGTTTCTTCCGAGTTTGAAGTCTTCCAGGGATATCTTTATCCCAGAAAGGAGTCCCTTTAGAGGCCACTTTATGTGGTGTGAGATCAGAGCCACCTGCCCCGCCCACTCTAGTTTTACCTTACAATCAGCCACAGGGAGCAGGGATGCTCAGGCCCACAGAGGAGCATGGCTGGTGACTGGGAATAAATATAACAATTTTTAAGGTGCACTCAGCACAGTTCTCCATGCTTATTAGTATTCTTTCCAACCAGGAGGCTGCTGTCTTTACCTGAAATGGCCTTTCAAAGTTCTCACACTCCTTGACCCTCTATACCCTTCTATGACTTTCTCCTAAGGAGATAATTGATATGTGTGAAGACTTCATCCTGGAACTGACCATTACTACAAAAATTAGAACCAACACGAATACCCAATGAGAGGCCAAAATCAAATAAATTATGCTACACCCAACAACAGTGGATTACATCAGCACTGAAAATGAGGAAGGAGATATGGATTAACTGAAATGAAAAAAATGTTTGTACATAATACTTTGTTTAATAAAATACCAATTAGAAAACACACATCTAGTGTGATGACCTATTTGTAAATATGAGAATGTGTATTCATGCAAAAATTTAAATTTGTTCCCTGATGTGAAGGAAAACATTTCTAATGTTAAATGAACAAAGCAGGTTTTGAAAACAAATGAGATAAACCCCATGCTACTTTTCGGGGACATCCTTCCTAGTAAGTTTGAACTTTCTAAGGTTTCATAGCTGTCTGAAAAGAAAATAGGTTGCTCCAGAGGTAGTGAGCTCCCTGTCAGAAGAGGAGTTTAAGGATGAGTCTTGGCAAGGAGTGCAGAGGAAGTGAAAGCATTAGGGATTGGGTGAGATGATCCTTCCTCAAATTGAACCCTCATTCCCATAGTATAGAACCTGACTCTGAGATCTGGACTAGGCAAAGCATTGTCACAACTGCCAAATAAATATAAGACATTGAGAGATAGGAACTGAACAATGTCATTACTATAAAATTAATGTGTGCTTAATGCAGGTTGGGATACACAGTAGCACAAAGGCACATTTACATATGATCTACGTTCCTTTTCAAAGGTAGGGAGAGCATTATGTATGCATAATGACTCTTTGAGAATTAAAGGAGAAGACTCATTTTCCAACACTGAGCCTGTGGCATCAAAGTCAGTATATCTGGGTAGAGAAAACATTACAAAGCTTTGAAGTTGATTTCCTTTTCAAATTGCCCAACAGAGCCGTTAGTTTTTTTGCCCCTCTGTCTGGTTCCCATGGTACCAATTAATGCTGTGGGCCACGCCTGTCGGCCCCATGGGATGATGGGAAAAAGTGGGGACAAATTCTCCTAGTGGGGAAGGGGATTGAGGCACTTCTGTTGTCTGGCAGGTGGTGAGAGATCATGGGCCATGCACCTGGGTAAGTAATTAGGCAGCAAGGATGGGTGTGATTTTTTCTTCTTCTTCAGCTTCCAGCCTGAGCACAAACACAGCACTGGGGCTAGCTAAGGCCCCACTCAGAGCAGATGCAGGCCTACCCAACAGCTGCTGAAGTGGGGTGAATGTGCTAATCCATTCCTACCTTCAATGTAGAGATAAATGGCAGATGTTCCCCATCCCTGGGGAGCTTCCAGTGTAGAGGAAGAGGATGGATGGAAGCTCAAGTGAGCAGAGGCTTCTGCATAGTTAGGCCGTGGTCTTAAACGTCAAGCTAAGAGTCAGGCCCATCATAGAAGGCCCTTTTCCAGGCTGGGGGAGGAGGAAACCTGTCTCCAGACCTCTCATAGGCCATTCTAGGGTGGAGGGAGAGGTGGGCTTTTAGAGGGAAGCCCCATGAATGATGAATGAGAGATGTTGGGGGAAGATTCCACTTCAACACTTGAAGAGGAAATGCTGTAAGGAGATGTAGTAAGATGTAGATCTCTGCAAAGCTGTGAGTTCAGAGGCTGAGCAGCCAAAAAAGAATGAGAGAGGATTTGCTCTCCTGTTTAAATAACTATAAAACCTGGAAAAACAAATGAACTTCTTGTGGGCAGGCACGGGACAGTGTTCCAACACAGGGCTGTGATCCTTGTGGTGGGGAGAGGCTTTCTCCCTGGGGACACTTTCCAGGCCACAGTGCTGGAAAGTGGTGCCCACACAGGCTGTGAGATCTTGCTGAATAGAATAGGTAGAGTTAAG
Source organism: Loris lydekkerianus (assembly GCA_963574355.1). Lineage (NCBI taxonomy): Eukaryota > Metazoa > Chordata > Mammalia > Primates > Lorisidae > Loris > Loris lydekkerianus. The sequence continues at coordinate 48,431 of CAUYPK010041377.1, forward strand.
AGTTTATCACTAGAGCAGTGGGTTTTAGGGGTGCAGGACATAAAAAGGAGGAACTGCAGGAAAGGGTCTCCAGAATGCTTAGAGTCTAAGGGGTGTCCAACCTGTGGCCTGCGTGTTGCATGCTGATTTTGTGAGGGTTTTTTTGGGTGTTGATCTATGGTGTGACATCAAGAAAAGCATGCATGAATCTTTTTTTTTTTTTTTTTTTTTTTTGCTAATCAGCTTTCATTAGTGTTTGTGTATTTACTTTATGGCCTGAGACAACTCTTATTTTTCCAATGTGCAGCACAAAAAATAAAAGGTTGGACACCTGTGGCTTAGACCTTTGGCTGACTCTATACTACACAAGTATAGGACAATACTTGAGGGCCTGTAGAGAGTGGCTGCTGGGAGGCTGAGAGCTGAGCAGAGAGAGAGAGCTCACACAGTGCTGAAAGGATACTGACCCAAAGGGACAGCCCCGTCCTCATGGAGCTCTTTCTCCAAGTTCAGTGACACTATAGCATCAGCCTAGCAGCACACCTTGCAGGGGTCTGAGTTTGAGCTTCAAGGGACTGTCCTGTATTCTTCTAAGTTTTAGTAATTCCACCCTTTCCCTTTATTCTCCTATTCCTAATGGTGGTATCTGGTTTCCTGCAGTTGTTACTTCCTAGTTACCTAGTTTATAATTCTTTATATTAAATTCCATTTGTCACTTGACTAGATCCTGAGTGCTAGATCAGTTAGTACCAGGAGTGGTCCCATGAAACAACCCTCAAAGATGGGTCACAATCAGAGAACCAGAGAGCTCAACTAATAATAATATAAATACTATGAATTATTTATTTAAAAATAAATAAAATTATTTATAAAATAATAAGTCAAAATGTATCTCTTATAGCTGCAGGCTCAAAATTGCTAGAAATGACATGTAAAATTTAATTTGTGGGTTGCATAATTCTAATATAAATTGAATTCACAATCTCTTGCTAATCTCTTGTGTGAAAGTCAAGGCATTGATTAGGAAGGAGTGAGAACCTGAGCCTTGGGACGGGGAAATCTGGGCAGACTCAGATGAAGCTGAGAATCTTGAACCTTTAGTCATTTGGGGCTTCCCTTGCTGGTGGAAGCAGCTTGCTCACGTCTGAGAAGTTTCACTTTGTCTTGTTTACAGAGCTGAAAGAAGCTTGCCCAGGGCAGTTGCCTTGTGAAGGATAACTTTTCTTCTCAAGATCTACTTTTTGTGGCCACTAGATTCCCCACTGGCATCAGAGGTCCACAGACTTCACCAGAGCAAGTACAAAGTCTACCCTGGGAAGATACAGTTTCTACACCAAAAGAATGGCAAGATTTTGCTACATTACATTGCAGAAACCTGGGGAATATGTGAGTGAATGGACCCGAAGGGATTTGGTCCCAGGAGTACAAAATATAAATCTGCATGGAGTAACATGTATTGATACAGGCACACTTACCAGAGATTCTGGATTCAGGGCGCTGGTGCAGGCAGAGGGATGTCTGAATAGCTTATTTAGCTGCTTGAGTAAAAATGGGACTCAGTGATGACTGCATTTAATGATGTTGAGATGCCAGTATCTCAGTGGAGTGCTGTAGAGAAAGGAATAAGAAGGTTTAAGGACATGTTGGAATAGATTTATTATGGACAACTCGCATGCCCACCCATCTACCCACTGCATTACCCAGCGGGCCCAGAGGACATTTCCTTCACTAGGACACTGGAGAATTCATTAATGAGGGGACCACTAGTATCCCTGAGACCTCATCGGCAGCTCTCCTCTGTTGGACGCATGTGACGCGATGGGCTTCTTGATTCCACTAGAGATGACAGGATCTCAGAAGAGCAGGGGCCAAATGGAGCACCCGGTGGCCAAAGACACAGGGGCACATGTGCCCTAATGGGCGGCAGGATAACTTGACCCACAGGAATGTTGGAGGTTGGCTAGTTGTCACAGTCCCTAGGAATGAAAGAGATGGGCGTTCTACTAAAACATTAATGTGCTCTAAATAATAGGAAGAACTCTTTGTCTGGGGTGTCCAAAAACTGGTCCAGATCACACAGTGCAGAGCCAGGGTCTCTTATCCAGTTTTCAGACCTCGTCTAGACCCAGAACTTCTTGTTTGAATAGGAGGCCAGGTCCCTTTAAAGAAGGACTGTACACAAATGTGTCCTATATGTTCATACAGAATACAGAACTCTGGACATTTGCTAGGGTGAACCACTGAAGCCCACAGGGTGGAGGCTTATGGTGGTCATGTCCCAGGTAGAAATCACAGTGAATGCACCCTGTGGTTACTTTCCCAGATCCTGAACAGAATAGATACCCTTGGCAATTGGCAAAATCCCAGCTCTGTGACACATGTTGTAGGACTATTATGAGAGGCTGGGCCAAGCGGAAGCCACTGGAACTTCCTTTTCCTACCAAAAGAGTAAAACAGCTGCTGTCAGTTTCCTCACAAATAATTGAAAGAGAATTCATCTTGCCATCAGGAGGATTCACTTTCTCATAAGACAATACAGGCTAGTCTCATATGAGGAAAATATTTGCCTCCTTCCACCATGCCTGGGCCTGACTCCTTTCAGAATAATAATGTTCCACTATTGTGCTAAGGAGCATTTGATCCCTTCCTGAGCCAGGATGGACATAAAAGTATACAGTAAGTCCTCACTTAGCATTGTCAGTAGGTTCTTGGAAACTTCTCCTTTAAGTGAAACTATGTTTTGTGAAACCCATTTACTATAGGCTAATTGATATAAAAGAGAATTAAGTACTATAGCATGTTTCTGTTCACAAAAACATCACCAAAATTCTATATTAAACCTCAAACACTTCTAATATTGAACACTGAAATAAATGAGAACTAGACATACATTTAAGAAAACTGAATAAAAACAAATGAGATAATTACTTACCCAGTTATTCAAGCTCAGGGTCATGAGGGGCTGGAGCCTGATCTGGAAGCTCAGAGTACCATGAGGAAGCTGACCCTGGACAAAATGTCATTCCATCACAGGAAGAACTCCAGGGCACATTGACACACACACACACACACACACACACACTCTTCACACACTTCCTCAGACTAAAACATTTAGATACCCTAGTTCACCTAGTGGGCGGATTTTTGGGGTGTGGGAGGAAACCAGAGTACGTGGGGAAAACCCATGCAGACACAGCAAGTATGTAAACTCCACATAGGCAGTGGCCTCAGCCAGGAATTAATTTTTTTTTCTTATCAATGTTATAATAAAAAGACATTGACTAAAATAATGGTATCTGAGAACCTGTAAGATAATAAGCTGTTTTTTTTATTCTCCAATGATTTCCCTGTTGGGGAGGGGTGCGGTTCTCAGTTCATCTTGCTACATCACACCCCTAACTTGCAGATTGATTGATGTCTCAACTCATTTCCTCATCATTCGGCAAGTTTTTAGGGGCCCCCGAGGCAGGCCAGGCCTGAAATGGGCACTGGATATGGATGAGTTCAAGCAGATGGCCTGTGGGAGGTGGGTAGGGAAGTATTTTCAAGGCAGTAAAAGTTACTACAGAAAATGCTGGAGGGATTGGATTAAAGATGGTGGCTGAGTAACAGCTTCCCTGCAACTGGGCATGGTGAGTCTGGGGAGACAAGACTCCAGACATCTCTGGCCGGTGGGATATTCCTAGGATCATTCCTTTGACGATACATGGAGCCAGCAAGGGACTTCTGGACTCTAGGAGGGGGACAAAAACAGTGGAAAACTGGCAAGTGACTGCTTGTGTTCGATTGACCTAATCATGCCGGCAACCGTGAGTACAAGCAGCAGTGAGACTGCAAACTGGAAAGGCCTTACCTGTGAACTTTTTTGGTGTTCTTGGACTTAGGGCTCAGTTGAGCTTCCTTGGGGAGAGCTTGAGCAAAAGTGTGGAGAACTTTGGGCATTGTCTGGGGCCCCATAATGAGCCACTGAGCTGGGCTCAGTGGAAGCCATTGTGTGTGAAAAAACTGCTCTGGGAAGCTCTGCCCTCAGGGTCCCAGAGCAAGGAACAGGCAGGACAAGTAACCTAGTGACTGAGCAGCTTAAAGGCAGGAACTGAACTGCCTCACAGCCCTAATCCTTAGGAGCAGAGTGAGATGGTTTTGTCACACAGGAGCCTTGGGCTGTTGCCTTGGGTAGAGTGCCCTGACGTCACAGCTCATAGAAACCTCAAACTCCTGGGCTTGGCGCCACCCAGACCTCCATAGAGGTGTGCAGCGACCCCCAACCAGTGACCCGCACCCACCAGGGCTCCACATTCCCTGACCAGGAACTGCGGAAGCCACGCAACCCTGCGTCCCCCCTCCTGTGTCCTCCCAGCCTCCACACTAGCTCATCCGTCTGACAGGGACTCTGGAAACTGCGTGCCTTCTGGAGCCTCCCTGCCTCTGCACAGAGCCCTTCTCCTGGCCAGAGACTGCTAGAGCCTTGGGTTCTCTGTGCCAAAGTCACTGGGCACCAGGCACAGAAAACCATGAGCACCACCCCCAGCCCTGTGGCTGAATCTGGGTGTGTCACACACTGGAGCTGCTTCTACAACCAGAACTCCCTAACTAGAGCAGCCCCAGAGGAAATACACAGGGTCACTCCCTACAAAGATCCAGCAACAATAGAGTGATCCTGCTGGGATCTAATCTTGGAGAGACACCTCCCCAACTCTGAGGATGGCCAGAGGCAATGGTGAAAAGCAATCATGAGGAGAAATCAATAGAAAAACTCTGGCAATATGAATAATGAGAGTAGATCAACTCCCCCAAGGATCAATGGTGCACAAACAGCACAAGACCCCATGCACAAACAAATAGCTGGGATGTCAGAAATTGAATTCAGGATCTGGATAGCAAATAAGATCAAATTAGAATTCCAAAGGTTACCTCAAGAATTCAACAGATTCAAAGACCAAATGACCAAAAATTTTGAATCATTGAGACAAGAAGTTGCATCCCTCAAAGATCTGAGAAACACATAAGAATCCCTCAGTAACAGAATGGAGCAAGCAGAAGAAAGGATTTCTGACATTGAAGACAAAGCTTTCGAGCACTCCCAAACCCTCAAAGAAGAAGAGAAATGGAGAGCAAAAACAGACCACTCACTCAGAGAGCTCTGGGATAATTTGAACAAAACCAATATTCATCTTATAGGGATCCCTGAAAGTGATGAAGTGGCTTCACAAGGCACAGAGTCTCTTCTCCATGAGATTATGAAGGAGAACTTTCCAGATATGCCAAGGGATTCCAAAATTCAGATAGCAGATAGTTTCAGAACTCCAGCACGACTCAACCCGAATAAGACATCCCCCAGACACATCATAATCAATTTCACTAAAGTTAATATGAAGGAGAA